>JAUTDX010002553.1:0-42957 GCA_030844895.1 Ambrosia x helenae | reverse complement strand
GAATCTTTGTGAAAATTCAAACTAAATCTCGATTACGGAAACGAAATTGTACAATATTCGCTAACCAATGGATGTGATGATATTGTTTTAGGACTTTAACGTTAAAAAATGAGATACATGTTTTGAAGAAACCTGGTTTTGAAGGAGATAACAGATCTCCAACAGAGATGACGGTTTCTTTGAGGAAAGTTTAAAGCTTTCCACAACTAAAAGAACAAAGATGAAAACCCTTGATGATTATCCTCAAATAAAACTTACAACGGAGTGATGATCACAAATCGCAAAATTGCCGATCGGTCAAAGTTGATGATAATAATAATAATAATAATAATAATAATCCGAATATAACTTTTGGTGTGGTTTACCAGAAATGCAGATTCCATTGCGTAAAAGTAGCACATGCAATTAACAAAATGGTACACGAGATCTAATCGACACGACTTGTTAAAATAATGACATGTTAATGAAAATCACTTGTTATGTTTGAATTGTATTTGTTATAAAATACTATTTTTGTTTTTATTCAATTTTCAACATGTTTCACCCAAAGATAAAAAGTTTTGAAAATGGGCTATGATCTCACCTTGTTTGTTTGATGTGATTGTGGTTGTTCTTGAATGTGTAAACGGTTAAAGATGATGCCCTAAAGTAATAAGGAGATTTGTTTTAAGGTCATATGTTGGTTAAAGACGTTACATATATAAGTAAGATGATCGAATGGATGACGGTTAGAGGGTTGAATTAGTTAGTTGTGTTGAAATCCCGTTTTGGACTACTTATAGCACCCGACTTTAAATATGTCACACCCTCAAATTCAACTTGCGGGTTTTACCACGAGGCACGTGACAAACCAAGATCCAAGTCAACGGTCACAAAAAATGACAACTATATGATATGAAAACAATGTAATGAAAGTAAACCAAACATTTTAAAAAGTTAGACAACCAAAATACAGCGGAAGCAGTTATAAAAGTTACAAACCAAAACATGTTAAAAAGATGCAACTCAAACCATCATGCATCAATGTTTGTAAAGTAGTTCAAAGATAATGTTTATGTAACGAAAATGTAATAAAAGGATGTTGTGCGACTCCGTGCATCCTAGCCATGTGTAGCTACCTTAGCGACCTGAGAGAACATGCTATGTTAGTCAACACATATAGTGCTAGTGAGTTCACAAAGTTTTATGTTTGTAAAAGTAAGTAAACATTTGTAAACCAGACCCAACGTTCCTTACGTCTATACCTGATGCTAGCTAGACAACGTTACATGATACTAAAGCATTATGAACCATTGTTGAACGTTAGAAATGCCTTTAATACCCGTCACCAGACATCACCCGTGTCATAAGTTAGATAGGACAAATATGCACTAGTCCAACCTCCAGTCGACCCGAGTGGGGCTTGCAAGGCCCAATAGATCTATTCACACTTTCCCCGCTATGTATCCACATATTCATGGTTCACGAGTTAGAAAGGACTTAAACGATGTGATATGGCTTAGTACCCATGTGATATAATGTAATACTGTGGTCTAAAGATAGTAAAGTTTTTCTTGCGTGTTTCTCCCCGAAAACGAAAACGGTAAAATGCGGGGCTATGAAACTCACCTTATGTTGCGTCTTCTAGTAATAATAAACCAGGCTTGTTTGTATTTCCATCTACCAAAAACCTACCATAAAAAGCCTTTCAATGTTTTTCCAATGACATGTTTGTCTAATAACCCTTAATGTCCAAGACTTGACTTTATACGTTTGAAAACGTGTTTGAATGTTTGACACATCCACACAAGACTCGACCTCCCGTTGGTGACCAATACATCAGTTTATCAAGTAGGCATAGTTCACGCACAAGTAATGCACATAAATCACTTAGTTTATATCAAAGATTCACAATTTTACACGTTGGTGCGAATGGGACTATTTCAATCTCATTCGCACACTTTGTCCATGCAAATAGGTCCTCTATTTAGTCATTCTCATCAACAGGACGAACTTTTGGTAATAATGAGTTAATGTGATGTGAATGGGTTTAAGTTTCTCTCATTCGCACAGTCAATCATGTGAATGGGAAAAGTTCCCACTCATTCGCATGGTCGACCATGCGAATGGGAACCCAATCAAACCTGCACAGTTGTTAAGCTATTTTGACGAACATAAACACTTCAAACCCAATCAAAAACTTCACGAAATGAAACCAAACACTTCAGTCACACTTACCCATCCTAATAACATGTTACTACACTTGATTCAGTCATTAACAGGTCCAATTCGCACACCCAATCACAACTTTTACCCAAAATGGCAAATTGTGGAAATGTCACATAATATGCATGAGAAATTTGCCCAAAATGGGAATTATTGAACAACTTCACTTTCAGATTATCAAACATATGCTAAATCCTCCTAATGAATTCTAACCAAGTTATCATCATCAAGTTCATGTTTCAAACCCTAGATGTCTAACATAAACCCCCAAAATGGATGAAACTCCCCAAAACACCAATTAATCACTCATATATCATTTACTCATGTTTCTTAACAGTCCTCAATTATCATCTAAATATTATCCTAATGTCATTTCATCAACACAAAACACATAATATAGTCACCAACACCATTTAAACTTATGTTTTTATAAAGAAATCATTGTTTAAGTCTATATATATTTTAGAAAGATGTTAGATAGGCTTTTATTTAGGAAAACATATTGAAATTAGATTTGGACACTTATGGTCTGTCAAAATTAGGGGTGCAAATGAGCCAAGCCGAGCCTGAGCTCGACCAGTCTCGAACTCGAGCTCGATTAAGTTATAAGAGCTCGAGCTTGGCTCGTTTGTAATTTCTCAAGCTCGGGCTCAGCTCGTTTAGTATTTATTAGTTAATATTTAAATAAAAATAATATAAATAATAGCTCATTTAGGCTCGTGAGCTCGATAAGTGAAGATCGAGCTCGGGGCTCGTTTACTAAACAACTTTAAATGAATGGTAAATATTATTAAATATTAAAAAAAAAACTAATATTATACTAGGCTCGAGAAGGCTCGACGAGCCTAACGAGCTTCACATGCCAGGCTCGAGCTCGAGCTCGATAAATAACCGAGCTTTGTTTTAGGTCAAGCTCGGCTCGTTTCGAGCTTTTTGCCGAGCCGAACTCGAGTAGCTCGCGAGTTGCTCGGCTCGTTTGCACCCCTAGTCAAAATACATAAAATGTGATGAAAAAGGGTTTGGATGATTAACACACCTTTAATCTTCTCTTTGATATTGTTATAAATCTTGTTTTAGCCTTAGGATCCAAGAAATGGTGGCAAAAACTTGTTTCTATAGGTTTGGGTTTGATAGAGAGCACTTGGGGGCGAGTTAGGGTTGTGAAATGATGAGAATGAGGCAAAGAGTTATATTTGTACTCTGCTCGTATTCGCACCATTAAGTGTGCGAATGAGGCAATTACCGTGGGACTAGGAATCTTAGACTCTCATTCGCACCCCTTTGGCATGCGAAATGAGAGATTATATATCCATTCGTACCTTCAACCCCAAATTGTCATTTTAACATATGCTAACACATCAAATCACATAATCATGCATTATTAAGTTGTTAATAAATCTTAAAACATATAATACTTAATAAGTTATCCCAACTATGTAATTTTACCAACAACGGGACTCGAGACTCATGTGTATGTCTGTGTTTTCCCCAATGATTTTTGCGAATCATTAACCATGGACATTAAGTAAGCGTAAACTAACTCCCGATGATTCCCGAATCATCGAACCGACTCAACAAACCCAGATAAGTACGTTATATAATATTTTGCTAAGGTAGGTTTATATGTTTGTAAAAAGTATTAACCTGAGTTTTTCGGGTGTCACAACATCCCCCTGTTGAAAGTATTTCACCCCAAAATTCACTTGGCTTCAACAGTAACAGGTGCTGGTTTCGGGAATTAATAAGGATACTTGAGCTTAATCTGATCCTCATGTTCCCATGTGAACTCTGGTTCACGATTGGAGTTCCAACGAACTTTAAGAGGAACTTTAGGGGGTATACTCCGACGAATGCTTTGAATCTTATAATCTAAAATTTCAACCGGTTCCTCCATGATGCGCAGACGATCATCATCCTTGATCTCTTTGAGAGGAACAATGAGTGATTCGTCAGCCAAACACTTCTTGAGGTTAGAGACATAGAAGACATTTTGCACGCTACTGAGTTCAGCTGGTAAGTCAAGTCTGTATGCCACCGGTCCAATCCGTTTCAGGATTGCGAATGGTCCGACATAACGAGGATTTAGGTTACCATGTTTCCCAAAGCGTATAACACCCTTCCATGGAGAGACTTTCAAAAGTACCCAGTCGCCAACCTGAAATTACAACGGTTTGCGATGATGATCGACATAGTTCTTCTGACCATCCAGAGCTGCTGCCAAATGATTACGAATTTGTACGATTTTCTCAGAGGTTTTGTACACAAGTTTTGGACTAGCGAGTTGTCTCTCACCACTTCAGCCCAACAAAGAGGAGACCGACATTTACATCCGTAAAGTCCCTTGAACGGAGCTGCCTTGATGCTAGAATGGTAGCTGTTACTGTAAGAGAACTCCACCAATGATAGATGGCTCTTCCAACTCTTGCCAAAATTGATAACACATGTCCAAATCATATCCTCCAAATTTTGAATTGTCCACTCACTTTGACCATCAGTTTGCGGATGATAAGCCGTACTCATATCCAACCAAGTACCCAATGCATCCTGCAACGTTTTCCAGAAATACGAAGTAAAACGAGAATCACAATCAGAGATAATAGAAACAGGAACCCCGTGCCGAGAAACTACTTCCTTAAGATAGATGCGAGCAAACCGCTCTAACTTGTCATTTTCTGTAATAGCCCGTAAGTGTGCAAATTTTGTCAACGGTCGACAATCACCCAAATGGTATGACAACCACTTGGTGACTTCGAAAGTTTGGTTACAAAATCCATGGTGATTCATTCGCACTTCCATTCATGAATTTCAGGTTGCTAAAGAAGACCAGACGGCTTCTGATATTCACCTTTGATTTCAGCACAAGTCAAACACTTGCTCACATATGAAGCTATATCAGCCTTCATGTTTGGCCACCAATAAAGTATCTTTAGATCCTGATACATCTTACCGGATCCAGAGTGAACAGAATATTTGTACACTCAGAAGACTAAATAATAATTAATAATATAATTAACTAAAATCTAGGATTAACCCCAATCACTCGTACATAAACCGGCCCACTATGACCCATTAAGCCCACCCGAATATGATTGGCCCAAATAACCAAGGTATAATAATAACATTTTTAGTAAAACCTTGACCCAACCTTTCCTTGTTTAGAATCCGGTTTGGATATTAGAAGCCCGAAGGATCTGACTCACTACCGGTTTCCTCACCTTGGATCTAGGACTAGCTCGGGACTACCAGAAGCGGATTAAACCTCTAGTTAATTAATTAAGTTAGAGGTTATTTTAAGTTTATTAAGTTAATCATCATTTGAACCTGTCACAAGATAAACAAACAAGGATTAGAAGAAGATAACACAATAAATAACTAAAAACAAACTACTACTACTAATAATAAAAGTCTACAAATTGAAGTGGGTTCATGAATAATAGAAGATACAACCATATCGAATGATCAACACAAGAACATGGCTGCTCATAGACAAGCTCTCCATCTCCTAATGCTATGTATCTATCAACCTCACAACCCTCGATTTTTGTTGCATATGAACTACTCTACGATCTCATGCTTGGCCTTGATGATCAAGGTAGGACGAGGCCTAACCTTGTTGGCTATGTTAGGAGGGCCCTAAGGCCTCCCATAAGACCCCAAGAGCTCTACAAGACTCCTGGAAGTCGACCCTAGAGGGCACAAGACCAAGAGAATGGTGTGAAATGGGATGTCTCAAATGGAAGGGGGTAGCTTGTTATTTATAGAGATTTCAGGACAAGCACGGGCGTGCACAGTATTGTGCATGGTCGTGCTCCTGCACTTCGTGTGTTCTTTTGGCTTCAGTTCTGTCTTGTCTGTACTTTTGTCTGAGCACGGGCATGCCACAGTGGTGAGCACGGGCGTGCCGACATCTTGTGTTAGATTTCTTGTTCCCCAAGTTTGTTGCTTTGTCTTCTAGCATGCAGGGCCTTCGCGCAAGTGTGCGTGGGCGTGCTGTGTCTGTCCCAGGCTCGTTTTATCACTGAGTAAGTCTCGGAAGGGCCTTCAAACATACCGGGAACATGCTGCAAGTCTTGTATCCTCAGGAATCTCCAGATTTTGCCTGTTTTTGCCTGAAAATCTCCTGTTTCCGGCTTGGAGCTCCAGTTTCCTGATAAACACAAATAGGAACGAATTAAGTACCCAAAGTTAACATTTTAAGTCTAATTTTATCCTATTGTGGGCCTGATTATGCATGTTTTGTATGTTAATTATGTGATACATCAAGTACCATAGTGCTATACAAAAAAAAAAAAAAAAACCCGACTTTTTTATGTGGTGATTAATGAAATAGCTACTTAAATTATATATGAGTAGAGAAAATAGTCTGAAGACATGAAAAGTTACCATCCTACGATCTTTTTAGTCGATAGCAGTTAGATCATGTTTATTTATTTTTAAAATGGATCTTCACTGCTTACATATTATTTGCTTTATTCAGTGAAAATTGAACAGGTTTGTCAATCATTAACATATGCTCACCTTACACATCAGAATCGCCTACCATCATCATCATGACATATCCTTTTATACCGATTGGGTTTTTTTTCGGGTTCACATCACAACTTTAGTGTGTAATGAGAAAGTGACAGTTATACAAAGACAAGTGTTGATCCTTTACAAAAATACAAAGACAAGTGTTGATCCTTTACAAAAATACAAAGACAAGTGTTGATCCTTTACAAAAAAAAAAAAAAAAAAAAAAAAAAAATCTAAAAACTAAAAACGGCCTATTCCTTTTATAGTACACGCATTTTGTCACTTCATATTAGATTTGTCTATCCCGAGACAATTCCGGTGGATAAACTAGTATGTCTATATATATAACCAGTCAAACCTGGGCGACTTCTATCAAATTTAAAAACTCAAAATAACAATGTTCCACACACACATAGGGAGGAAAAATCAAAAACCTCCGTCAGTTGAGCAAACCCAATCAAACAACTTCATAACAAAATGTACAAAAGGCGAAAATGTCGATGAATATATGTAACCTTTCTCCTTACTCCATCATTCACTCGTTTCTCTCTCATTTCCTTTTTCTCTCCTCTTTAATTTCTCATTACATCATTCACTCTTACAAATTTTACAATGGCTTGGATAGTAGCACACCCTTCCCATATAATTGCACAATCATGCCCTTCTAAAACGTCGCGTATAGGGCTATACGTGACGTATAGGAGGTTGCACAAACTTTCACGCATCATTAATGGTCATTAGTCAAAGGCATGAACTTGACCTATACGTCGCGTATAGGTTTTTGACATGTCTCTGACTAATGAGCATTAATGGCACGTGAAAGTTTGTGTAATCCCCTATAAGACACGCATAGCCCTATAAACGGTGTATAGGGGGTGTGCAATTAATTTGGAGGGTGTGTAAATACCATCACCCTTTACAATATTGTAATGTTACAAATGTAAATAAAATACAACAATATTTGCAGATGTTACAAATTTTACAAGATTAGATTGCTGCTAATGTTATAGTTTTACATATGTTAGTAACTTAAAATAATATATAAGAACATCACATACATTTTTTTTAAGAATTTTAAAATATGTAAAGATTATGTTACAAGTTTAACAATAAGCGTCATATGAGTTTTTTAGAATTTTATAGTCCGTATAATTTATGTTCGAGTAACGTATGTTTCAAACTATGAGTACAAACATGTTCCAGTAACACTTGTTTGAGTAACACACGTCGCATACATTTTTTTATGATTTTTACATATATAACTACATTTTTACATGTGTTTTTTTTCTAAGATTTTTACATATGAACCTAGGGTTTTTAATGATTTCATCTAATGTTGTTTATATATCTGTTGAAAATGGAGTGTCATGATGCAGGTAAGCTAAGGTTTTAAAACCAAAATATCCTCACATGTGTTGCAAGTGAGGTGCCTTAACAAATAAATTAAACGGAATTTGTGCAAAAGGTTGACTATGGCAACAAAAAATAAAGTATAAGGTCGATTCCAGCACTTTTGAAACTGTAAGGTGAAAGATGCAAGTTTTGGTATATATAAGTGTTGATTTGTGTAATTTTATCTTATGTTTAAGAGTATTGGTTCTTGATTAGTTTTGGATAAAATGATTATGTATTGTATAAAGTAATGTATAACTTGTAAACTAAATATGTATCTCTAGTTGTCAAGAAGCAAAGTGATAAGTCGTTTTTACCACTAAAGTTGCATTGACGTTTCCATTTCTCTAGTTAAAAGGGAGAGGCGTTATCTAGAAGAAGTATCATTATTCAAGACACGAGATGTAGGTTCTGTAATGAAGAGACGGAATCGGCGACACACTTGTTTGTCTCCTCCAGGTTCATTGAGCAACTGTGAGCTTTTGTTTCCAATTGGTGCAAGCTGCAACATGTTTTGTGTTGGAATTAAAAGATTTCGCGAGTCTGCACAAGCATTTGCCAGGGTCGAGGAAATGGAAAAAAGGCAGTTTTTGTTGTCATCCAGACGGCGATTTGGGTCATATAGGGAGGTGGCGAAACGATTTAATTTTCAATGGAAAATAGGCCAACTTATGGCGAATGAAAGAAGATATGAAGAGTTTCAGCTTCTTGTGGGTCAAAAACCGAGCCAAAGGGGATATGGGTTGGGCGGATTGGTGTAGCTTTAACTTATGTTATTAACATAGGCTGTGATGTATTTTGGCGAATGTTGATTTTTGGTCTGTTCGTATCCTGTCTAACATTTTGTTAGTCATGTGTTGTTTTTGATGAAATGAAAAATTTTGTTGGACTTTCAAAAAAAAAGAGGGAGAGGGGGAGAGAGAGAGGACCTTGCTTAAAGCGGTAGGCTAGACTTTATATTTGATTAGAAAGTTCAGTACTGTGTTAGGCCTAATAGGCCAAATTTGCTTAGGCCTGATAAGACGTTGAGCTTAACTGAAAGATATGTTTAAATTAGCTTAGCTAGCATGATGAGAATTTGGGTGACATATTAAACATATACAAGATGGATATCTATTTTCTTCAATTTTATTCGACCTTGATTACAACGTTGACTCATTTAGATAAATTAGTGGTAGATGGATTACATAATTTTAAATATATAAGCCTAATAGGTTATATCTTGGAATAGACAAATCTTAATATGAGTGACAAAATGTGTGTTACGATGTATCATAAATATTAATGTATGGATAAGGTGTAGAGGCAAAGTAACCATTGCATGGTGTTTTTGGGGCGGTGGTCTTGAATGTGTAGTTTTTTAATCAATAAAATATTAAATAATTTTTAATAAGCGGACATGTAAAAAGAATTAGTTAAGAAATAAATATTAAATAACTAAGAGATAAACTTGAAAGTATAATTTAATAATATTATTTACATGACAAAGAAATAAGATAATCATAAGATTTTTATTTATTATATAGAGTAAAAATAAATGAAAAAAATATAATTAATAAATATTTGGTTAATCGGTTATTTATAACCTAATTTTTTTGACGAAAATTTAAGAGTAAGGATGACTTCACCTAGTGTTATGTGTCTCCATCTTAATCGCTCTATTATATATATATATATAGATATAGATACAGATATTTGGGTTTAACGAAATAATTGACAACTATTTTCTTTAATTTCAGATAAAATTTATTTTTATATAATATCAATTGTTTTTAGTGGTGATTAAAGAATTTAATGTTTAAGTGAGCATGAATTACTTGAAAAAAACCCATGATTATAATTTGTAAGAAGAAACGAATAACCCAATGAATACATTAGAAGTACAATTATATCATTTAAAAAATAAAAACCATATATATTCTTGAAAATGGATGTACCTTTTAAGGTTTTATCAACCATTTTATAGTTTCAAATCAATTAATCAAATAGTCTCATCACCACTCCAACTAGTTTTCGCTTTTGGCCCTGTTGGTCCATCTTCACCCAACATTTCTCTTGGTACACTCTCCACTAATCTCTCAAATGCTTTCTTTAATCTCCACATCAACACACTCTTCACTCTCTTAAGCTCTTTATCAACATCATAATCTATTTTAGGACCCCATTTTCTCTCATAATTCAACCAGGGCGGTTCAACCACTGCGGTCGCCGGCAAATACTCAGCCGCAATCACAACCGCCCTAATGCCCGTATCCATCACCTTATCACTTTTGGCCGTGTCGTCTCTAATACCAATATCTTGCCCTCCAGAGCCAAGCAGAACACACCCGGGTTTTGGGTATGACGCGTGCCCATGTAGTGACGCATATACCACGGGTTTATTGCCCGTGTGGTACTCGAGTGCCGAAGCACTCACCCATTTACCCCAACTATGTTGTGAAAAAAAGACACTATTTAACTCCCCATTTATGTTACTTATTCTTAACGTGACATGTTCCCAATCACCAACGTGTTCACCCAACTTTCCTAATGAAAGATTTACAAATTTTACTTTTGCCCGTGATCCTCCATTAAAAGGGTAGAATACCCATATGGCAATATCGGTAAATAGTCCGCTAGAGACAGGCTTAACATGGAAATAAGCACAAGCATCTTGTAAATCGCCTTTCTTGACTCTATCTTTGCTTGAACCATCAAGTGGAAGGTCTAGCCAATATGTGTCATCATTCGAACCACCTTGTGGAAGGTTAAGCCCGTTTTTGTCAACTTGGATCGGTTTGGACTCGTCCCCTTTGTGGTACAACAATGCACCATTTTGAAAAAACCAATCGACCGATGAGGGGAGGTATTGTTCATCAGGATGAAAATAAATAACCGGAGAATAAGTTTGAATCAATGCTTTGATTTGATTCAAATTTGGCATCGAATTCGATAAACTACCCTTCAAATTTGCCACACTTCCATTTCCAACTACAAAGCCGCCCACAGAATGGTAAGCGTTTAACCCATTGAGATAAAGATCATTTTCGTTTTCCAAAACAACAGTCGTACTGTCTATTGTGTCCGTGAAGTCTGCACGGACACAACTAACTTTATCAAGTGGTGGCTTTGCTGATGAGCCACTAACTACATACCGACGGCCTTATAGCCGTCAGGTGCATTCGGAGCCAAATGTAACCTTCTCCATCTTTTTTAATGTCTAATGACTCACTACTCCACAAAAGTGTATAACCAATTGGTGATTTTAGAGTGGGTTTAGAAGGGTCATTTGATATATCTTTTCCCACAAGAATATGCCCAAAAAGTGGGATATTGTTTGGTTGGACATAAGATCCTAAACTTGAAAAACCTTGTGGGATTGCAATCGGGTCATAAAATGTTGCCCCAAGATTATCTGGTCCTCCTTCATTTGTTGCCCATATTTTATTGAGTGTTGTTACATGACTCACTTGTAACCCTCCCAATTCTATGGTTCCACTTGCAAATCCTCCACCTAATTTTTTTTTTTTTTAAAAAAAAATTGCACATGTGATGAGAATAATTAAAATCACACGATTAACCATAATATTTGAAAGTAGAATAAAAGGACAAATCACTTATAAAAGTGTGAGAAACATAAATACCCAATTTATAAATATATAATGTTAATTTACGTACTCCATTAATTCATACATTTATTTATCTATCTAAATTAAACTTTATTCTAGCTTTCAACTTTTAATTTGGAGATTTGAGCTTGAAACACAATGAAACCAATAACATGATATGATGAAAGGCTTAAATGGCATTTATCTAGCATCTTGCTAGTCCTTTGTTTTGTAAAATTCTTCACAATAATAATAATCGACAAGAGAATTCACTACTCGATATATATTCATATCATGATGTTGTTAAGGTAAAATATACATACGACACACACAGATATATACATATATAGATAGATAAAGAGAGAGTTACCAGGAGGCCATTTAGGTAAAGGAGAAGGAAGCTTGAAGGTGTCCTGTGTGTCCACCATTGTTGGGCCATTGAAGCATAAGATGCAGAACAGAGATAGGAGGGTAGTGGTGACTGAGGAATGCATCTTTTGAAAGAAAACAAATTAGGTGAACAACAAATGATGCTTTTGTCAATCATGTTTGTTGGAAGAAACAAATACCAAATATAAAAAAGTTGTATGGTCTTTTTATTTGTTTACTTTTACATATTAAATAATAGTTTTCACTATTTATAGTTTGATTTCAATACAACTTTTATTACTCCGTAACTTTTATTTTCATCTTAGCTTTTACGGGGAGTCAATAACTAACTCTTCAATAACTGTCCGTTGTAGAATAACTGCCCTACAGTCATGTAGGGGAAAGATCCGGTACAAATAGCTTTTTTGGTAAGAACTGTGAGAATCAAAGGAGGGTATTTTTTTTTATTTTTTTTTTAATTTTTTTTCCCCATATTGTTAAACATGTATTATAGTATTGAAAACTAAAAAAAAAAAAAAAAAATTGGTGTAGAGTAATTACGTGTAGAGTAATTACATAATTACTCTAGTGTAAACTAATGTATTTACCTTAATGACGTAATTACACTAAAAAAAAATAATTTTTTTTGTATTATTCATCTAGAAATAATGTTTAAGCACATGGGAAAAAAAAAAATTCTAAAAAAAAAATATTTTTTTACCCCCTTTGATTCTCACAGTTCTTACAAAAAAACTATATGTATTTGATCTTTACTCCAGTCATGTAATAATCATTTTTCTTTTTCATATAATTTTTGTAAATAGAATTAAAACTACATTAATATTCTATATTATATAATATTAATTCAAAGACACATTAACAGTGAGTAGAGATATCTTGCGCCACCTTGATAACTTGCACTACTTCAAAGAGGCAATGTTTCTTTCTACCATTATTTTACTATTTGTTTTGTCATTTTCTGCTTGAAATAAAGCATTATTTTGAATTATTTTATGATTACAATTTTTTTTCTGCTTAAAAAGAAACATTATTGTACCATGATTTTTTGCTTTCGGCTTCCACACAAACATTACCTTATAAATTTTTTCAACTAATACGAAAATGTTTTGCTTTTAACCGGTTTACACCATACTGACTCTTTTTAATTCTACCGCTTCTTATTGATATTAGTGTTGTAATTAGTTACAACGCGATAACGATAGTGTAAGAAACCAAGATATTGATCAACTTCCTACACGTAATGAACTGACATAATACCGATCGAGTTACTGACACATCACGAGAGGAAAGGCGAAAAAGTCATCGCCCGCAGCGGAGCGCGGGCTTACCATGACCCTAGTTAATATTGATATTAATATTAAAATTAAAAGAGACATAAAATAAAAGCTACGTTAAAATTAAAAATACACATTAAGTTAAACAAAGTAAATATATATATATATATATATATATATATATATATATAGGATTGAGATCATTTGAGAACTCGATTGAGTTGTGAGAACTTGAGAACTCTTCTAAGCCCAGTCAAAATATGACACATCTCCTATTTGTAATTTTTGTAATTCTTTAATAAGGGGGTAATGAAGACATTTGACACTTGACTGCAAGGGCTTTCTAGTAATTTACATTACCCCCTGACACATGTGTCGACTTTTAAATGTCCTTTTCTCTCTCTTTCTTTTTTGTTCAAACAAAACACAGACAATTTATCACCCATTTCTCTTCCATCTCTCACCCAATTTTGTTTAGGGTTTTTTGAGCTTTGGCAATAATATGTGGAAAGAAGGGGAACAGAGGATCAGATGGTTTTTTCAAGTGACTTTTGAGATGGTAACGGGTGAAATCGATTATCCCTTCTCACTCTCACTAAACAACCTTCAATCAGATGAACATGAACACCATCTCTCCCCCCAATTTCGTTTAGGTTTTTTTAAGTTTTGGCAATAATCTGTGAAAAGAAGGGAAACATAGCATCATATGGTTCTTTCAAGTGACTCCACATCCACTCAGCCACACCACCATTCGCCTCCCGAAACCCTAACAGATCACCAACTCATCATCCACACCAATGGTGGCAAAGACAAGATCCTCTATAATCTTAAACTACCCACACACCGGCTAACCCCTCACTCTCTCTCACTACGCACACGTTCGTTCTTGGTTGCCACAGCTTTCATACCCTCAATTCCTCCAATTAATATCTCATATTCAGATACAGGTAGATTTTCTTTTTAATTCATTTTTTTTTATTTTTTTATGTTCTTATCAACATTTAGTTGAGGGTATTTTGCATATAAATTTAGAGGGGTTTTGTTGTATTATTAGCTGAATCAATTAAGGGTTTATTGTTGTTAATATATCCTAATTGAGATTTGAGAGATAGGGTTTTGATATTTTAAGTGGTTATAAATAATAATTGTTTTATCTTTGGATTATTTGTTGTTTCATAGCGAGAGGGGGGGGGAAGCTAGTGAACCTCTGTTCAAGAAAAAAATGGTATGCTTATTGCGAGATTGATTATTTATGTGTTTGGTTAATGTGGTGTATTTTGTTATCCATTAGACTGTGTGTTGTGGTGCGCGAGTGAGTAGGCGCGACCATGTTGAAAAATATGAATCTGAACAATACAAACTAACTAATAACAAGAACAACAAACAAACAATAGGGAAATAGCGACAAAACAGGTGACAAAACTCTTATTTAAACCAACCCAAAAATTACCCCCCAAATACCCAGAGTTCTACAATCATAGAACTCAAAGAAAGATACAAAGTCAGATCCAATAGCTGATAATATGATCAGATATTGGATCAATAATAAGAACAATACAATACAACGACTTACAGAGCTATAAACCCTAATACAGAGATAAAGAAGACGATGACCTAACAAATACAGAGAAAGACTAATTAGAGAGAGAAACAGACTCAACGAATAATGAATAATAAAAACAATAAAACTCGTTTATATAATATTCTCCAGAAGCTTCTGCTTAGATACACGAGAAGAAGCCACAGCCACACGATCAACCAAATGTCCACCGTTAGATCAAACCTGATTTATAACAACTCATAACAACCATTTATCAGCCCATAAAATCAGTCCACTAATAAGCCCACTTACTAGTCAGAATAATAAGTGAGCCCTTATTAACAAGCCCAATAAGATAGTCCAGTAAAGGTTTGAATGATAATATGTGTATTTTTAACATGCCCCCTTCATTCAAACCTTTCTAAACTCATCAACCAATCCCAACTTTCCACAAAGAACCTCATGTTGTGACCCATTTAGACCTTTGGTCAATAGATCAACAATTTGTTGATCTGAATCAACCTTAACAGTCTGTATAATACCATTTGAGATCTTTTCTCTAATGAAATGTAAATCAATCTCAAAATGCTTAGTTCTTTCATGAAAAACTGGGTTTGCAGCTATTGAAATTGCTGCCTTACTATCACAGTTAAGATTAACTGGAAGTTTGCAGTCAATCTTAAGCTCTTTCAATATATTCAATATCCACATTATTTCACAAGTGGCAGAGCACATAGCTCGGTATTCTGCTTCTGCAGTAGACGAGAAACAGTGCTCTGTTTCTTACTTTTCCAGGAGACCAAACAATCTCCCAGAAAAACACAGTACCCAGTGACAGATTTCTTGTCACTAAACACTTTTGCCCAGTCAGAATCAACAAATGCACTTAACTCAAAGTTATTAGACCTCTTAAATTGTAAACCTTTCCCAGGTGACAGTTTTTAAGTATCTAAGAAGTCTTAGTGCAGTTCGTAAATGACCCTGAGTGGGTTTGTGCATGAACTGGCTCAAAACCTGAACAGCATAACTTATATCTGGTCTTGTTATAGACAAGTATATAAGCTTGCCTATCAGTTTTTGATACCCATTAATATTTTCTAGGACCTGTTCATTCTTACCATGCTTATTGGACAAAACATAGTTTTGTTCAATTGGTGTATAAACAGGTTTACAACCTAGATAACCAAACTCACTCAATAATTCCAAACAATACTTTCTCTGAGATAAACATATTCCAGATTCAGTATATAACACTTCAATACCTAAGAAATATTTCAATATTCCTAAGTCTTTAATTTGAAAATTTGAACTCAAGAACATCTTTATATTCTCAATTTCACAAACATTGTTACCAGTTATAACAATATCATCAACATAGACCAATAGAGCTATAAAATATCTTTTTCAGACTTAATAAATAAAGAATGATCACAGGTACTTTGTAAGAACCCAAACTGTAACAAGACATTAGTAAGTTTCTCATTCCACTTTCTTGGGCCTGCTTAAGTCCATACAATGATTTAAACAAGTTTGCAAACTTTATTATCATTGTTAGAACTATAGCCTTCAGGAGGAATCATATAAACATCCTCTGTAATGGACCCATAAAGGAATGCATTTTTAATGTCTAACTGATATAATGACCAACCATTTTGAACAGCAAGACTTAGAACACATCTAATAGTTACCATTTTTACAACAGGTGAAAAAGTTTCACCAAAATCTAAACCCTCTCTTTGATTATATCCTTTGGCAACAAGTCTTGCCTTAAACCTCTCAACCTCACCATTTGCTTTATACTTGACCTTATAGACCCACTTACAACCTATAGGTTTTTCTCCCTTTAGGTAAGTCAGTCAGTTCCCAGGTCTTATTTCTATAAAGAGCTTCCATTTCTTGGTTCATTGCCTCCACCCATCTAGGGTCTTTGGAGGCTTCTGAATAAGAACTGGGCTCAACAGTCTTATTTAGACTGGAAACAAAACAGTAATTCTCACTAGACAGGTGAGAATAGTTGACAACTTTCTCAACCCCATATTTCACTTTACCCTCAACAACATAATCATCAAACTTCCTAGGAACATTAGACACTCTACTAGACCTCCTAACACTTCCCTCAGGTGGAACAGTCTCTTCATTTGGAACATTAACATCATGGTTTGCCTTTCCAGAAGTCCTGCTACCTGGACTGCCAGGCTGCTGACCTAAGTCTACCCCCCCAGCAGTCCTGGGAGGATTTTCTGGGTGCAAACTAGTTAAGTGTTCCTGAGAACTAGTGAATTCCCCTTCATCATTGGGAAGGATGGTTCTCTCAGTCACACTAGACACTTCAGTTGACTCAAACTGATTAAAAAAATTTAGATTGTTTAAACCATTATTAACCACATCAGTTGTATCAATAATTTGTTTAAATGGAAAAATTTCTTCATAAAATCTGACATCCCTAGAATACTCAACAGTTTTAGATTCTAAACACCACAACTTGTAGCCTTTTTTAAAATTTGAGTATCCTATAAGAGCACATTTTTCTGACCTAACTGACAATTTATCAGAATTATTTAGAACTGTGTTAAAACAAAGACAACCAAAGGTTTTTATGTGACTGAGTATTGGGGGGAACCCATATACAACCTCATAGGGACTCTTACCTAACAATACTGAAGAGGGGATCCTGTTAATCAAATAGGTAGCAGTTAAAACACAATCACTCCAAAATCTAAGTGGTAATCCACTCTGAAATAACAGAGCCCTAGCTGTGTTTAGAAGATGTCTGTGCTTCCTCTCAGCTATCCCATTTTGCTGAGGGGTATAAGCACATGTTGTTTGATGAATAATACCACTTTTATTACAAAAATCTTGAAATTGTTTATTCACAAATTCAGTCCCATTATCACTCCTAAACACTTTTACTTTCTGTTTAAATTGAGTTTTAATCAACTCATAAAAGATAACTATATTTTCATAAACTTCAGTTTTAGATTTTAACATATAGCACCATACAGTTCTACTAAAATCATCTACCACAGTTAGAAAAAACCTGTATCCTTCCCTACTAGTAACCCTATAGGGTCCCCAAACATCTAGATGAATAAGATCACCTATTTGTTTGGAAACATGATCACTGATAGGGAAGGGTACCCTAACTTGTTTTGCCTTGTGACATATGTCACAAGGCTGATGTGAATCTCTTTGTCCAATATTCAGACTCTTTCTTAACACAGCTAACACCTGATCAGAGGGATGACCAAGTCTACTATGCCATAAATTGGCATCATCTATACTATTGAAACAACTATTATTAACACTTACATCTTTACCAACAAAGTACAGACCATCAGTCTGTTTACCAGTCACCAGGATTCTCTTGGACTTGGAATCCTGAATGTAACAACTTTGTTCATCAAATAGAACACTTAGCTTATTATCTCTAGCTAACTTATGAACAGACAGAAGATTCACACAATAATCAGGAATCAAAAACACATCATACAAGACAACACCTTCAGCAAGTTGGATATCTCCTATTTTAGTAACTCTGGCACTAGTGCCATTTGGATGTTTAACTAAAATATCATACTCAGACACTTCAACTATATTAAACATGTCTTTGTCACTACTAGTCATGTGTTGGTTTGCACCAGAATCAGTAATCCAACCATGACTAATAGCAGCTTTGACAAAACTTGAACAACTTGAAAAATTTTTCAAAATATTTTCCAAATTAGAAATTCTAGACATACAAGAAAAACCATTTATAAACACACTCTTACCTCCTGCATTACTAATCTGAGGATCATTTCCTCCTTTCTCACTGATCAGATTCATAAGCTTTGATATCTGTTCAGATGAAAAAGGCAAACCAGAAGAACTAGAAATGGATTGCTTATCAGAAGAAACATTTGAGGACATATTAGATCTAACATTCTGATTAGATCCTTTCCTCCTAACCCCTGGGGGATACCCTACAAGTTCATAGCACCTATCCACAGTATGACCAAGCATGTTACAGTGAGTACACTTAAGGTTGGGGTTAGGTCCTCTGTTTCCAGAATTTGGAAAACTTTGATTAGACCCTCTATTACCATTTCTTCTATTAGTGTTACTATTATTAGTTCTAGTTAGGAAAGCCACATTGGTTTCTTTAGCAGTATTAGTACTAGACTTCCTATGTGATTCTTCCCTAGACACAATAGAAAAGGCATGTTTCACAGAGGGCAATGGGTCTTGCATCAACAAATTTGTTCTAACAGGTTGATAAATTTCATCTAAAACCATTAAAAATTGCATAAGTCTTATTAACCCATTGAAATTATTAAACTCTTTAGAAGCCTCACACGAACAGGGTGGTAATTGAACAATGGAATCAAACTGTTTCCACATTGTGTTCAATTTGTGGTAGTATTCAGCAACTGAACTACCACTTTGATTCATAGAACATATTTGCTGATGCAAACTAAAGACAACTGACCCATCAACCTTATCATAGGTTTCCCTAAGGTCTAACCAAACATCTCTAGCAAGTTTTGAAAACACTTGTCCTAAATAAAGTTCCTCATTAACAGAATTTAACAGCCAAGACAAAACAACTGAGTTACATCTATCCCATTGTTTACCCAGTACTTCATCATCAGTTGGTCTTACTACAGTACCATCTATAAAGCCATATTTATTTTTAGTTTCAAGTGCAAGTTTCATAGCATTAGACCACACTTTATAGTTATCAGTACCTTTCAATTTTACACTGATGATGGTCAAAGTACTGGTATCACTAGGATGAATGTACAAAGGGTCACCTATATCAAGTTTACTGATCAAGGTGCCCTGATTAGGATCACCACCACCATTACCATTTGGTGGTGGTGGATTAACAATAGCATCTCCCATATTGCACAAATACAAAGAGATAACAGAGAATCAATAGACAACACACAGAAGGAAACAATAGCAACTAAATCAACAGAAATATCCTAGAAGGACGAAGCTGTGTCAGTGTAAAGATAGTAGGTTCGTCACTCAAGGTGCCTACCCAATTCTTAACACAGGAGTCCTTTTATTATCTATATATATATATGTATATATAGTAATAACCAGCAGTAATGAAACAAATAACAAAACAAACAATACAGCAAGTAGACACAATCAAATACTGAGCCAATACCGGTCCCCCTAACCCGGTCAGTGCTCCTAGACACAACAAACAACAATAAAGAGAGAATGGAACAGTCTCACCAAAAACTCGTAGTCTGTAACCTTCACTTAGGGTTACACGACCAGAGAGCAACCAACAAGAGCAAGCCTCCAATCCAGAATCCAAGAAGCCCAAATACTACCAAGAGTAATCAGCCAACAAAAGTTGACAACCACTCCAGATCTACACAAGACAAGAAACCAAACAATAATAGACCAGATCTAAAAAGATCAGATCTACTAAAGAACAAGAGATCAAGGTCAAGATCTATAGATGAGATCAAAACCCTAACAGACGACCAAGCAAAGACTAGACCAGATCTAAACACAGAAGACAACAATAAAACCAAGACGAACAGCGGAAGACAAAGGACACCAGAATCAAGAGCCAATGAGCTCTGATACCATGTTGAAAAATATGAATCTGAACAATACAAACTAACTAATAACAAGAACAACAAACAAACAATAGGGAAATAGCGACAAAACAGGTGACAAAACTCTTATTAAACCAACCCAAAATATTACCCCCCAAATACCCAGAGTTCTACAATCATAGAACTCAAAGAAAGATACAAAGTCAGATCCAATAGCTGATAATATGATCAGATATTGGATCAATAATAAGAACAATACAATACAACGACTTACAGAGCTATAAACCCTAATACAGAGATAAAGAAGACGATGACCTAACAAATACAGAGAAAGACTAATTAGAGAGAGAAACAGACTCAACGAATAATGAATAATAAAAACAATAAACTCGTTTATATAATATTCTCCAGAAGCTTCTGCTTAGATACACGAGAAGAAGCCACAGCCACACGATCAACCAAATGTCCACCGTTAGATCAACCTGATTATAACAACTCATAACAACCATTTATCAGCCCATAAAATCAGTCCACTAATAAGCCCACTTACTAGTCAGAATAATAAGTGAGCCCTTATTAACAAGCCCAATAAGATAGTCCAGTAAAGGTTTGAATGATAATATGTGTATTTTTAACAGACCACCTCTAAACTATCGCTCTGGCAATCGCTTGCGTGGGGTGTTATGGCTCGCTCCAGACCGTCGCTCGCGTACGTCCCACTTAAAATCCAAGACAATAGCGCTGTGACCGTGGTCGCTTGTGCTCGCGGTGAGTTGCTCACGCGGGCCTTAACGTGGGGCTTGTTGTGGTGTTCGCGAGCCACGTGGCTCGCGAATGGCTCGTGCCGGGTTGTTTGCGTGTCCACAACGGACAGCCTTAGAAGCTTGCGAACCTTGTTCAAGAAAAGGCACCAATAGTTTGACCTAAGAAGGATGTTATAATTTTTTTTGAGATATGACTATGGGTTTTAAAAAATAAATGGGAGTCTGGATGAGGATTTCAAAATAATTATCTAAAGTCGAAATAATCAATTTATAGGGTGGTGCACCTATTCTTCCTCATGGAGCTTCTGTTGCTTCCAATCTTCCATGTATATACCTTGTTTGGATTCTTTTCTGCTTGGTTGGATACATAAATGGACTTTATTTCATCATGTGGTTCTGTTCAAGTTGATTTTGTTTTATTATGTAATCATTTACATACAAGGTTTATACTTTGTTGTTACAACCACACTATGATGTATACACAGCACACTAACCAGCAAGGAGAAGACCTAAATGTCTATGTTTATATCACCATTAAGGTTGATTGGTTTCTTCAGTTTATCTTTATTTGCATGTCATGCCATGTTAGGTAAAAAGATGTGCTGAAATGTCAAGAAAGCTTCGATTTTTGAAAGATCAAATACACAAGGGTGGTTTAATATCTTCTGCTCTTCCTACATTGAGGGGTTAACTTGCTTCAGAACTAACTGATGTAGTTTTCTATTTTGACAAAGTCAAGTTGCTGATCATGAACACGAATTTACACTGGTGTAATACGTTTTGTTGGTTATTTACACCGGTGTAATACGTTTTGTTGGTTATTTACACCGGTGTAATAAGTATTTACATTGATGTAATACGTTTTGTTTGTCGATTCGGTTACTAATTTTGAGATTATTGGTTAATTTTTTATGTTTAATGTTTAATGTTTTATTTTGTATAGGCATTGGATACACCTGCATTGCAAGATGATAAAAAGGATGGTGGAGGACATTAAGGAAACTACCTACTGGTGGGTGATAAAAAGGCTTTAAAGGCTTGAATCTATTTATATAGGAGTGGAACAAGATGTCAGGTCATGACTTTATGGGAATGTAACAGAAGGGTGTAGAGGGTTTATGGGCCACATTTGTATAGTGTCCAATTTGTAGTTGCTTGCTAACTTGTACCGCTTTTTGGGTTAATATAGTTCCGGTTTGCCATTCAAAAAAAAAAATAGGAGTAGCCTATGTTTTTTTTTCTTTTGGTGCACACTAATGTAATGGCGGTTTATTGTCATAATACCTCTATATTGTTTTTTTTTTCATCGTGTAAACGAATGTAATAGACTTTTTACGGCTTATTAGGACTTCAATGCAGAAAGATGTACCCGAAGAGGCTTGTGGTTATTTGTCAAAGCTGATACCGATGTAAAAAAAATAAACTAGCTACATATATTGTTCGTAAAACTGCACAAAAAGTTGTGGGTTTAGAAAAATGTTGATAGGGGATCGCTTGGTGTGGATAGTTTATTAAACCTACGTAAAATTTGATTTCAAGGAGAAGATTATACGGGTAGTTTGTTACAATTACAACATTTATGAAGTAATATAAGTGTGAAAAATATACACTAATGTAATTTACACTAGTGTAATTACATTTATGTAAAGACACTATTTCAATACATCATATATCTATTACGCGCAAAAATTTGATACAAATGAAACGAACGTTTTCTTCGTTCTTAAGCATCGTCAACATATATGAGCGTCATCAACATAAGTGTAAGATAGCGATGTGATTGCTTGCATAATGAAATGACAATCAAACTCACAAGCATCGACACATTTCTAAAGAACTTTAACTGCAGGGATGCGCTCTTATGCGTTTCGCCAAAAAATCTGATGCGTGATGCAATAGGCGCGCATCACATATTATGCGCCCATTTTAAAACCAAAACCAAGTACAATCACGAAAATCCTTCAAAGAAAGATATGGCTGGCTATGTTTACACCGGCGTAAATGGAGTGTTGTTTTATATTCCTGAAAAGTTTTTGTTTTTAATATATAGAGTGTTGTTTTACATCGACGTAAATGGACTGCTGTTTTAAATTCCTCACCATCTAAACCAGAAAACTCCCACCTTAAATCCCAAAAACTATTAATCTCCAAATATTGTTACAAATATAAATATGTGCTTTTGCCCGTATAAAAAAAATTACATTGATGCACACACATGTACTCTCGAAGTTACACTGGTGTAAAAAATGCCATACGTCGATATATAGATCTTCAAACACTGCATCCATGCCACCATTGTTCACACCTACAAAATGACTCTAACGAAAACAAATTCATTACTAGTATCTAAACGAACAGAACGTTTGAACGTAACAAACCACTAAATAAGTTGTTTTATAAAACAGGCTTGCACTTCGAACTCTAAATATCAAGATTGGTATAACAAATCAAAAACTAAGATAATGCCTGGAAATTCTCACTCATATTAATAAAGGCTTTATGTAATTTCATTAAAATCACTTAATTAAACGAATACTTGTTTGTAAATTTTTCGTTACAGCTCTGACCCATAAACATAAACATCATTTTAAGTAATATCATCACATGGCATGTAAACAGAACGAAATTCTATTATGCAAACACCAACCCCCCCGGCCCTACTTCACACCAAACGGAGCGGTTACACCAATGTAAACCCACCGTATAACAAACCAGAAACATATTGTACACCAAAAGATTACATTAGTGTAAACGAATCATATTCTACAACTTTCTTGTCTTTTTCTCTTTTAGTGGTCCCTGGTTGCATTAACAGAAGTCAACAACTCATATTCTCAATAGACTATGTTCTAGTCTTCACTATTATATACCTATACAACCTAGAAACCATGACCTACTTATACGTTCAAGTACCAACAAACCATGGTTAATAGACACATACACCACCTTACAAAACAAACAAAAGAAAATTACTAACCTGCACACGAATAATTCGGTCATGTTGAAGTCTACAAAGAAAAATACTTGAACTTTTCCATTGCTGGTCCCCGACTGCAAGATTAGTCCCGCGCTACGCCCACCCAACCGAACAAACACTGTCATCAATCCCCAAATCACACAATTTTGTTACCTGCGTATTAATAAGAATAATAAGTATCATTTTGACACCTGCATATTAATATTGAAAGAATCACTTCACATACTAAATAAAAAATGAATCGATCAATTCAAAATTCTATATATGGTTTTTTTTTTATTTTATCTTTAGTTAAGTTCATCTTTAATTTTATCGTTAGTCTTGGATTTTTATATACATTTCATATTAATAATAAGAATAATAAGTATAATTTAATTAAAGGTCATCTATCTCAAAGCCGGTAACTAAACTGAATATCAATGTGTATGACCACCACCAGATCCAACCCACTAACAGTGATAGAAAGCGATCTGTAGTAATAATAATAATGTAGCAAAGCACAATGAATCCAGAACCTAACAGTGATATTGTTGATGCTCCACTGTTAACCGCCGTTAAAACGTGCCGTTCTTCTGCCGTTAAGTTACCTAACACCGCCTGATACGTCGCCATATTGTAGTAGTGTCTACTGTAATAGATGAATTGATCAGTTAGTTTCAAGAAGCATAGATGGATGGTTTTTTATTAAAGTGAGTTTTTGTTTAAGAGGGATAGATGGACGGTTTTTTGTTTTTGAAAATGGAAGAGATGATTAATCTCTTTTGATGTGATGAGTTTTGTCAGGAAAGATAAATTTTTTTTGAACCATACCCAAACTACCCTTTAAGCATGATTATTTTAATTAAAAAATACAATCACATTTTATCTTTCACAAAAGACAAAATCAATCTAAGATGCATTATCATCCGTTAGATATGTATGATCAATGGTCCAGATGAGTTCCTATGGTTCTCACAACTCGGGTGAGTTCTCAAGGGATCCATTCCCTATATATATTCGAAAGTAGTCTTGCGGAGGCGTACACGAATTGTTGTTTCCTTTGTTCGAAAAATACTCTATCTTCCTTCGGTAAACCCTAGTAGTTTTTTTGGAGAAAAGCAAGGTCGTTGGCGTTGCGTTCATCTTCTCTAAACAATACTAGACGGTCAATTTTATGGTCCAATTTTTTTACTACGGAAACTTTATCGGATTTAGGTGTAGTACTTTTGGAGGATGATGCTCGAGATTTATTGCACATTACTTTGCTTTTGTCTTTCCACATTAGATGCACTAGTGGTTCCGTTTTCGGTTCGATTTCGTCGTCCAAGTCTAACTCATTGAGATTTACATGTGAACGAGCATCCGATGTGGCATGGGAGGAATTCGGCTCGTTTGATGAAGTAGTTTTGACCATTTGGACATCGGTTTTCAACTTCGGCTTTGGTGGTGTTACCTTGTTAACATATCCACTTCAAGGATTTTCTAAAAAAATCCCCATATTTTTTCCATCCAAAGGGCATGATATTGAGCATTAAATTGCTCATTAGCCTCCACCATGACGTCCATATCATTTGTTCCACTTCCTCGATTACGGCTGTTAACAAATTGATTGTGGGTCAAAAAATCAAAAAATAAATACTAAATTCAATTGAGCCTTATTCCCTACCCCCGCGTCTTCTTCATCCATCAACCATCATGATCCCCAATCCCACACTTTCAAACTTAGAAACACCACCACCACTAGGTCACGACTATCTTCATCACTCTGATTATAGAGAGAGAAAACAATTTGTAGACAAAGAGAAAAACATATCCAAATTTGAAAACTATGTCTTCGTCTTCATCATCATCATCATCTTCTTCTTCTTCTTCTTCATCTCCATCATCATCATTAATCTTCTTCGTCTTCATCTTCATCATTCGAAAATAGATGTTGGGATTAATATCGTAAGATTCGGGTTCCCGCACGTATTTATTTGGTTGTTGTTTCAAAATCGTTAGTTGAGATCGTAAACATTAAACTCGCGAGTTTTAGATCAGAAATTGAGAGAAAAAGGTCAGGTCTCAGGAAGAATTTGAGATAATGTTTGAAAGATGATTCATTGGCGGCTGGAATTAAACAACTAGGCAGGTAAAGAAAAAAGAAAAAGAAATGGTTAAAGAGGTATTAGGCATTGATCAAGTTCTACTTACCACTAATATGGGTGCAACATGTCCGATTATTAGGCGTGTAAAGCCTTTTGACCTTGGGGTTATTGATGAAGCCCGTCAAGCAATCGAACCGACTTGCGGGAGATGTGAAAGGGTGGATGGTGAAGGGAGGTGGGTCAGGTAAGAAAAAGAATATGGTTGTGTGGCAAATCCCTTTCTATTCTATCTTTTAGATAACTTTAGTTAAGACTTAAGAGTTTACTGCAAAGGTAAACATTCATAATCACTTAGCTGAGTAATTTAACGTGCGTTAGAAGCAGGGACTACTATAGTTATATAATTTCAAATATCTGGACCACACGAGTGATAAGTTGTTGACTTTTAGAACCAATTGAGTAACTAATGAAGTTGCAAGACCAAAAGTGTAACCATATAGACCAATCAAGCAATTAACTTCAATTGTGTTGGATACCGTCTTTTCGTACCATTCTACAAATCCACACCTTTTAGTTATAAAAAAAAAAGTTAAAGATAACCTAATATTTTATAGTGGAACGTCTACGCGATCAAACTAGCATTAAATAGTTATTATCATTATCAAATAAAAGTTAAAATGTATAATTCTTGTATAGCTATTGTGACTTTAATATATTTTTTTACTAGTTATAATTTTATAATAAGAGAGTGGAAGATTACCATTATAGTTTATATTACTAATTATAATCTTATGCTTGCCTCGTGGGCGGTAAACAAGCCATGATCTTTGTCGTTTTGTTTAGTATTATTTGTTTAACCCGTGATGATCCACGTGAACCATATATCTTTTTTATCAATCTTTATTATAATAAGTTTATAATACATCAGCGCGATGCGACCCTGGAAATAATTTATAACATGATACCTGTTTTTTAAGTGTATAAATCCTCTCGTAATATATTGTATAAACTCAGGTTTGATGCTACCCAAGCCTTAGTACTACATAATTAGTCATGATCATCAATCCCTAACAAAGAGGAAATAAGTCCTTACAGGAATATATGACTTAAAGTCTTCCTATGAATTCGAGAAGGTAAAGCAGATTGATTGAGTGATCACGGGTCAAAAACCATATCACCACAACAAACAAGCCCTTTTTTGTTTTATTGCGAACTTTTTAGTAATTAATGTATCTATGTTGGGCATGTTTGGCAAGGAGCTTTTAAGAGCTTTTACTTTTAGGAGCTTCAAGCTTCAAGCTTTTAAGAAAAAGCTCCTACTCAATAAAAAGCCTTGTTTGGTTGAAGGAGCTGGAAGCTTTTAGGTAGGAGAAAAAGCTCTACAGTGAAAAGCTACTAGTACTAGCGTTTAAGAAAAAGCTCCTACTAGCTACAAGCTTTTAATAAGTAAATGACAAAAATACCCATTCTATTATAAAAATAAAATAAAAACCTTCCTTACAAGCTTTTAATTATACCCATTTTAGTCATTTTAAATATTTTATTAAAAGCTCCAGCTACTATGCCAAACATCAAAATATATTTAAAAAGCTTCCAGCTTGCAGCTAACAGCTTTCAGCTTACAGCTACCAGCCACTAGCTAGTTTTGCCAAACATACCCATTAAAAGCAACATGTACAACATAGTCAAGCAAGAAATTTAAAGGTATTATGGGGATAGAGGTGGCAATTAAGACACTTAGAAGGGTATTGCAGACATTTTACCCACCTCCTCCTATACAATATCAAATCACTTTTACAATAATACCCTTGATTTCCCTCCTTGCCCTTACCCGTCTTCAAAGCTGCAACAGGTTTTCAACCCAAAGGTTTTTGAAATAAATGATCAATTGATGAAAAAGAATGAAACTCCAATAGCTGAGATCGAAGCATCGCGCATTCATGGTGGTATAAGGAAGATGTTCCTCTTAAGATGTTGAAGGAGTCTACAGGTTCTGTTCTCCTCTGCTACTTTACCTAAAGCAACTCCTCTTCATCACGCCAAAACCCATTTTTATCAAGACAGACACGAACTGTGTGTGAGAGAGGCGATCTTTGTTGGGTACGAAGAAAGACAAAGAAAACATGAATGATAAGGGCACAAATAGAAGACTTGAAATCCCATTTTATCTCATCTTTTTCTACCTACAGAGCCTCTGAGGCTATGCCGCCATCAATGATAAGAAGAATTGAAATCCCATTTTCGATATCGCGGCCAATACGTTTCAGGTATTATTTTGTTTTGTTTTTTTCCCACAATCTCAGGTATCATTTTTTTGTTATAGCAGTAGACAGTAGTTAATTATTATTATTCCTTGTTCAATTTTAGTTCCCCTGAATCAATCCTACAACAAACAGAGAGATCTCCGATCCACAATTGAATCACTGTAAGCACTGACCGGTTTTAATTAATGTAATTTTATAATATCTCATTGTTTTTCCTTATGGGTTTGTTTTTAATTTTGCTTTTTTTTTAATTGTGTGTGAAAGTAATGATTAGATCAAGATTTGATTTTTAGTAAGTACTGAGCATCTTTTTGTAGTGAATTTGATGGAATGTAACTGAAATTGTGTTTTAGAAACTTTGTTGCACCATAAACTGCCCTTTGAATGTAGTACTTTATTCTAAACATTTCCTTTCCTTCTCTTGCGTCATTTATTGTACTTCTACAGTGTTTGGTTTCCTTTGTTCTGTATGAAAGAGTGTTGGAGTTGTTTCATCGTGCTCTTAGTTCGGATATTAGGGTTGATCAATTTACGTTCAGGAAGGCTGTTCAATCAGTTGTTAAGATGGGAATGTGAAACGAGGTATGGAGTTGATGGACTACATGAGGATTAATGACAGGATTAATGATAGTAAGGTTGTGTATGATGTTTTGATTAGTGGGTTGTTAATAATTTGATACTCTTATTGATAGTGAGGATATGTGATTTGGTCACTAAAGTTCAAGGCAAAACATTATTTCACTTTCAATTTTGGCCTCATAAGTTGTAAAGGCCCATAACTCTTGACATCAGTTTTGGTTCCGATCAAGGTTTGCTATGACTGAATCAATCAAGAACTGAGGTATATTTGACTTGCTTTGTTGTTTTAGTTTACTCTCAATATAGTTAGGGCTTATTTTTTCCTTCCCACCCCCTTACCAGTGATTTAGGTGATGATTATTGAAATGAAACAATAATTTTGGGTTTATTGGCTGAAGGAATTCTGATTGTAGCAAGGTTTATTGATCTTGAAGGGTTGAATTAAGGTGATGATGATATCAGAGATTGGCTCGATACTGACTACCCTGCAGACGTATATGTGATCGGGTGAGTATCCCTTTAAAATTTAAATATAATTGCATAAAGTATTATTTGGAATGTTATTTTTTTAATAAAGCAATTTAGAAAGTTATATTATATTACATACAAGCAAACCTGCTTCGTTTTACTCTTAATAAGCACTCTTTCCTTAACAGTTTTCAGGAAATCATACCTTTAAATGCTGGCAATATTTTTGGTTCTGAAGATGACCGCCCGCTTCCAATATGGGAAAACATAATTCGTGAAACGCTATATAATATTCAACCTGTAAAAACCAAATTTAAATGTTACAGTGACCCGTCTTCTCCATCAAGATTTAAACCATTTAATTATGCTCCAAATACAAAACATGAAGTACTGCTAGAAAGTGATAGCGACAGTGAGGTGGAAATATGCACATTTGACGATTCTGTAACAACAGAACATTTTTTAAAAGTTATCATTCTTTAGAGACATATTTGAATGGTGACAACAAAGTCAAACCAGAGGTCAACTCGCTTGGGTACCTGTTTGTTTTGATGTCTTAGAAGCTGTACCAGCAGTCGCCCCTCTTTTCTTGGTTGCTGCTGCCGGAGGCTTGGCTGCAGCAGGTTTTCGACCGCCCTTCTTTTTTTCCTCCGGTGGGGCTACTAGAACATCAAAGGAAGCCAAGGATTAGCTACCAGGAGGCGCAATCATGAATTAGCTTCCAAGGATATCCATGGAGTATAATGGAAATTTAGGCATATTTATTGAGGTATATTTGGTTATTGAAGTCATTTGAATTGTGGGTTTAAATCTTGATTGAACTAAAAGTTGATATTTTGATTTGGGAACTGAATCATGTGTTTAGGTTAGTTAGTTGGGCCGAAATCACATTCCATATTCATCCACAAAAGTATCAGAAGGGACGACGGTCACGTCGTCAGTGAATGCTGATGGGTCCGAAGCGCGACAAATGGACAACACTGGCACTGAATCTTTGTCTTGTTCACATACTATTAAGGTAGCTACTGACAGTTACACCTGAAGAAAATATGGAAGCAAGTGAAGAGTCCTGAATGTGGTTCTTGAAGCTATTATAAGTGCACTTACAGCGCATGTGATGCTAAAAAGATTTGATTATTGCGATATATTTAATTGCATTGTAATGATAGTTTATAAAGGCCAGCACAAACATGACCCAGCTAAGAGAGTGAAAATCACTGAAAAGAAAATCAAGTAACGTCTCCAATTCAAGTTTATCAAATCGTTGACATGGAAATAAAGCAGAGGTGAGTTGCCAATGTCGTTTTTTAAGCTCATGTTATATATGGTTACACCAACTTTTGATTGCTAAACAGGTTAGAGAAAACATCACAAGCTCTAGAAATCCAGGTTCTATGTGAAGGATCTAAAGAAACAAAAGTTATGACCCGTGTGACCAGTGAACAAACTAATTAACCCAACAGAAAAAAGGTGCACAATGGACCAAAGGATATTTAATGAAAAAACATTAAGGTACTTTTTGCTGCAGGTTTGGTAATTTTTGGTGTGGGTCAGGTCGGGTTGACCCAAAGTCCCAAACACATTTTTCCCAAGTATTTCAGTTATAAATAGTTTGTGTGTTGATTATGAATATAGAAAATATAGTATCGCTACAGTAATCTAATTCTTTACAATGAAATTCAGGAGGTAATAGGCTTGTTAAGCTTTGGGATTTCAACCCGTTTAATACCGCTATACTTTTATGTCTTTGTTGTTTAATTTCACACATAATTTAGAAAAGATGTTGGATTATTTGTTTGGAAACTAAATTGACCTTCAATAATTAAACCGATTTTTTTTTTTTTTTTTTTTTTTAACGGAGAAGAGAAATTTTATTCCACACGAAACCAATAACATAGCGAGTACAAAGGTTTCCTAACTAGATATTAGAAAACCAAGATAAAAGAAAAATACACATATATGACACTCGCCTAACAAGCACAAAATCTACAATCGCCCATCCGAAACACTAAACGCTTTATCTAGATGTAATAGAGGATAGGCGTTTTTTACTCTCCATTTTTCCACAAGATGGCCTCTATTGTTAAGATCACAGCAGCCCCAACCAAGATATCTTGCCTTCCAAGCTTCAACTCAACCCACTCTTAGATCTTTCGTAGAGAACTGCACATCCGAGAGCAAAACGGAACCCAAACATCGCACTTGAAATCAAAACAGACTGCAGCGATTAAGTGTAACGCGCAGCAGCGTATCTTCTCAGTTCACCGCCACATGTACAGAAACCCAACAGACGCTGCACAGATATCAGCCGCAGCGACCAATAATTCTGCAGCAGTGTAGACTGCATCTTCTGAGCAGCAAAAAAAACAATGTTGCAGAGTGTAAAATCGTTCAACATCGTTCGAGACAGCTTCCAAGTTTTATTTCTGATCGGCCATTTATGTTCACCCATAATCCAGCCACACTGCAGTAGTGTATACAAAGAGATAGTACTTATGCATCCATTTTTAATTCTGTGTGAAAATTCAATTTACTCCATCAATATGAGAGCCGACATTCACCCATTTAAATCATTACTATGCATTGCACCCATACCCCCAAAAAGAAAGAAAAAAGAACACACACCACGAATCGAATAAACTCGAAAGATATATGCCGTCGGGGAGGATAGCACCAATCACAAAATTTGAACCCGTTTGCCAAAATAGGAACTCACACCAAAACGCACACTTGGCACTACCCTCTCCCCCCACCCAACTAGCATATTCACCAAAAACGCACACACACCAAAATAGATTTTACTGAACCCAAAAGGTTAATTGTAACAAAATTGAAGGACCAACTAGTATGCCATAACCTGCTTGAACTCCATTTACTTTTCTGCATCTCCAGCTTTTATAATGTAAAGGACATTCCACTTATTATTATTATTATTATTATTATTATTATTATTATTATTATTATTATTATTATTATTATTATTATTATAGTTATTATTTTCTTGCATGCTCCACTGTTATGGTCCGGCACCCAAATACCCATGACCAGAAAAAAGAAGCCTTGCTGCTTCAATTATCTTTGCTGCATTGTATGGTATTCCCCAGAAAAGAAATAATACACACCCACCACGAAACGAATTAAACACGAAATGAATATATGTAGCCGGGGTACATAGCACCAGTCACAAGTTTGACCCGTTTACCCACAGAAACACAACTCACACCAAAACACACGCCTGGTGCTATCCATACCCACCCCACCCGGCTAGCATACCACCAAAACACACCCACGCCAAATTACGCTTGATCACCCGAAACTTTTGAAGGCACTTACAACACCCATTACGCTTTCATGTTAAAGATACAACCCTCTAGCCAATCTTGTATGTCTGGGATCTCTTCTTGCGTTCTATATTTCATCCATACATACGTGATCTCTTTTATTTCTTCGACAATTCTTGCAAACAAAACCGGTTTTCCGTTGAATACTCTTTCATTTCTATGCAGCCATATCTTCCACAAAGTCGCCATAATGATTGCAATTGCTGCTTTCCTTTGCTTTTTGTTTACCTTCATTTGTACAGTTTGAGTCAATAATTCACATATGGAAGAGGCGCTTGACAGTGACCTGTTTCTCAGCCATGCTCCAATTGACCACCAAATAGATTTTGCCATTATGCAAGAAATTAACACATGTTCCACAGTTTCATCCTCAATTCCGCAGCACGGACAAGAGATACTTCCCACATTGACTCCTCGCTTAGCTAGCTCCACTCTTGTTGGTATTCTTCCGACTAAAGACTTCCAAACAAACATATTCGCCTTAGGTGGAGCCCAGTTGCACCAATTCATCTTATACCCAATCGGGTTACAATTCATAGCAGCTAATAAGTCCGTCGACACAAGCTTGACTGAAAAAAATTCTGCATCCGTAGCAGCCCAGACCCAGTTATCAGACCCCGTCTTCATGTTCGTGCTTCTAAGGAGATGGATGATACCTAACGATTGCTGCCATTCCTGACAATCAGTCGGCCTTCGCTTCCAGTTCCAGGACCATACACATTCTGAACCGCTCCTGCGATAGTTATCCACAACGAGTGAGCCTTTGTTTCCTGCTAATTTGTATACCAGTGGATATGCTTCTTTTAAGCTTTGCTGAATTAACCAAGTGTCTTCCCAAAATCTGCACTTACCACCATTACCCACTTTGCACACAAGCTTTTTGTTGATATCAATATTTCTTTTGAGAAGATCAGAGCCCAACCCCCCAATAGTTTTCCATACCCCTGTAACTTGTTTGTTGATTGGAATTATACCCTTGACCCAGCGGTTTCCATGTATCGCCCGAATTATTTTAGCCCATAGGTGTTCCCTGTCTTCCCTAAACCGCCACCACCACTTGATAAGTAAGGCCAAATTCGTTTCCTTTAGGCCGCCCAAACCCAACCCACCTTCCTTTTTGGAAATAACGACTCTTTCCCAACCCACCCACCTAATTTTCTTCCCACTTGATCCACCTCCCCATATGAATTTCCTCCGGATTCCTTCTAAGGTGTTGACTACCTTCATTGGAGCTTTATATAATGATAGAAAGTATGTTGGAAGGCTACCGAGGACCGTTTTTGCTAGAAGAACCCTGCCCGCAAAAGAGAGACATTTCGCTTTCCAAGTAAAGGTAATAGACAATATATATTTAAAAAAAAAGCCAAAAAAGCCAACTTCATGCACAGAAACTCAGAAAGTAATTACTAGGTGTGAATATGAAGTATCATATTCAACATAATGTCAAATGAGTTTACAAAAAAGCCAAAAATAGACCAAAGTTAGGGTAAACAAATAGACCAAAATATAATAACATGCCTTATAATTTGTGATATAAGGTATCTATTCTATCTAAAGTTAAAGTTAAAAAGGAGTGGGGAAAGTTAGGGTAAACAAATAGACTAAAGTTCAAAATTTAAATTTGTGCAAACAAAAAAAAAACTTGCCGACTAAAGCTATATTCTAATTCATTTTCACCTTTGATATTTCATGAACATTTCGTAGTGGGTTTTATTTGATTAACACGGATCAAGTGGGACCATGTAACGACGACCATTTGGTGTATGTTATTATTAATATTACTAAACTGCATAACATTTTTAGTCTAATGCATTTTCATTTTTTAAAGATATTGTAGTGGGTCCCATTGATTGAAACAAGCCCATGTGGTGTATATGGTTATTACCAACCACATGCGTCACTAATAGTATGGTCTGATTTACTTTTACTAAACACAGTAATGAGTAACGAAAGCCAAATTTACAAATATATATATATATATATATATAGGTTTAGGTTCTTGTACAAAACCATTTTTGTGTGAGAAGTGTGAGAACCAATCTTAGAGTGACACGTGGCTGCCAGATTTTTTTAATTAGAAGGGCATCATTGTAATTTGTATTGCTAATCTTATTTTTAGTAGATAATTGTCCAATTAATTTCGTTATTAATTATGAGTAATATTAGGGGATAATTGTTTTGATTAAACGAATTTTACTGAATTCTTTATAAACAATCAGTCTTCACGTATTGAAATTCATATTCAACTACATCGATCATCCAAATATCATATTGTGGTGTTTTATTCAAAACCATCCAGAGTGTGTTCTATACTCAAAAACCATCCAAAGTGTTTTATACTCAAACCATCCAACAACAAAACAACCTAGTGTTATGACTTTAAAACACCATGAACAGAGTGTGTTTTATATTCAAAACCATACAGAGAGGGTTCTATACTCAAAACCATCCAAAGTGTTTTATACTCAAACTATCCAACAACAAAACAACCTAGTGTTATGACTTTAAAACACCATGAACAGAGTGTGTTTTATACTCAAACCATACAACGTGTGTTCTATATTCAAAAAGCATCCAGAGAGTGTTTTATACTCAAAACCATCTAAATGATGTGTTTTTTTGTAACTTACGATTGAGTGAAGTATTAATTTGGTTTAGGAAAATAATGACAATTATCATTTTGAAAAAAAAAAACTCTTTGATCAATTCTTTAAATACAATCGTCAATGATATAAACCCATTAATAAATTCCTAATAAGAAGAAAAAAGCCTACAAAACAAATGGGATAAAATCCTCCATCTGACGCATGAGTCTTGAATATTTGGATTTTGGCGTGAGGATAGAGAGAGAGAGTGTGAGAGAGATGCTAGAAATAAGGGGTTTTTGTTTGTCAATTATGAGAGAGATATGTGAGATATATATGGTTATCAAAATTTTGATATTAATGTGGGTGTCTAAATTACCTTAACACCCCTTAACCATTTAATTTATTATTAATTATATAACACTAATTACCAAAATGCCACTCAATTAATCAAAGCCATTGATTAAGATGATCTAATGGCCAAAACACCTTCTCACATTTCTCACAAAAAAAAGACTTTGTACAGGATCTTGACCCTATATATATATATATATATATATATATATATATATATATAGTGTTAGGTTATTTTCAGAAGGGTGTTTTAGTGCGAGAATTGCGAGAAGAAACCTAAATCTTACTTTTTATTAGTAATGGTTCATATATTTTTGAAGGTTTTACTTTTTTATATCATTGTTTATGTTATATATACAAAAACTTATAAAATTAATGTAATCAAATGTTTTTTTAAGGTTTAAACATTTTCCTACACATGTGTTATATTATGCGTAAGTAATGTTCTTACACAAAATTTGTACATGTGTAGGTTACATAAAATAATGAAATTGCTTCATATATGTGTTTTATTTTCAAGATAGATGAATAAACAACACATTGAACAATTTTCTTATGTTCTTATTTTTTTAAAAGTGATAAAAATGAATTATTAATCTTCTTCTCGCACTTCTCGCATTAAAACCTCTTCTGAAATGAACCATCACCTATATTATTTAGATAGTGGGTCCCATTGATTGAAACAAGCCCATATGGTGTATATGGTTATTACCAAAACCACATGCATAACTAATACTATGGTCTTATTTACTTTTTACTACACACAGTAACAAGTAACGAAAGCCAAATTTACAAAAAAGAAAAAGAAAAGAAAAACCTATATTATTTAGATTAAAAGTTTAATGAGTATTTATTAGTTACACCCAACTGCAACTTGCTGTCGCCTCCTACTTACTTCACGTCCCTTAAACGAATCACCCACAAACGTCGTACACACACCACAAACCTCAACAGCAACTATGAAGCGATAAAATAGACGCACATGCCGCAACGTACGGGCATTCCCACTAATTTCTTTATAAGATATATGTTTTACGTAATTAAACTTTCTTCAAGAAAATCTCATAACTCATAAGGTTACGCAAAACAATTCCTATAAGAATCATATAAACGATGAAATACACTACTTTCAATGATTATAAAGGTTAAATAGAAAAGATAAAACACTTTCAATAGGCTTTTACAAAGAAGCAATTTGATGAAACTGTTTTTTAATATATGGTTATGTTATCGTAGCATGAATCCGAGATAGTTAGCTTGAGCTCGGCTTGAATTCACATAAACAAACTCGAACTTGTGACTAGTGACACAGAAAATCAGAAATAAGAAATTAAATGTCATATTATTAAATCCCGACCATACAATAGAAATGTCACAAATTCACATAGATACAAACCCAAATACTCACATTTCACAATTGTATTTTGTTTCTAAAGTCACAAATGTACACTGAATTAGAAAATAGTATGTTATTACACTTATAGCAATACATACCATATACAACAAATGAATTCTACGTAAATGTTTGGTTTAACTTTTACGGGCAGTTTGGGTTTCTGCCCGGGCCACCATAGTAAATGTAGCTGCCCCAACCCCCACTCTTGCCCGTTTGAACATCATAGCAATTGGGTTGCTCAGTGAACGTGTCTATACTCTTAGGGTTCCTAAGAATGTTTGAGCTATCCACTATTTGAACATTTCTAAAGTAACTCGACTTACCAAAGCCTTCTTCAGGGAAATGACCACTACCCATTTGGGTAGTGGTGTGTTGCCCGTCATTTGCAGAGTTCACCACCTCACCGCCCCATTGGATCATTGATGCACTCGTGGTTAAGTAAGAAAAGAGTGAGCCTGGCCAGTATCAAGCACATTCCCGTGACCAAATTGCATCCACCAGTTTCCTTCCTCGGGGTCCTAACCGATGCACCACGCAAATCCATAAATTCACATAAAAAAAATGTTGGAAAATAATAGTAATAATAATATGCATAAAAGGTGGAAAATGGTTGTGTTAGGTAACAAGTGACTTGCCATTTTCAAGTGTGGTTTTAGTTAGATTGACATGCAGACACATTCTTGTCTGTTTTTTATGTGTTATTAATGCGTTGAATATAATTACAAAAATTATATATTAAAAATGTTTAAGGACCGTACAGCCCAAACAATTAATATCATTAATCATGCTTGAGAGTTGAAAAATGAGTAAGTTGAGTAGTGGATCAAACTGAACATTTTTTAGTGTGGTTCGGGTTAGGTTGACCTGCAAACACATTCTTGTACATTTTTATATGCTATTAACACGTTGAATATGATTACATATTTTATATATTGTAAGTGTTTAAGACAAGACTTCCTAACAAGTAATATTAATAATCGTGCTTAAGATGTCAAAATGGGTGGGTCACGTAAAGGGTCGCACTAGTCATTTTTTAGTATGGCTCAAGTTAGGTTGACATGTCACACATTCTTGTTCCTTTTTTTATATGCTATTAGGTGGTTGAATATGATTATAAAAATTATATAGTATACATGTTTAAGACCATTTCTTTCAATAGTAATATTAATAATCATGCTTAAGAGGTGGAAAATGGTGGGTATCGGGCAAGGGTTGCGCTAGCAACTTCTAGCATGGTTCGGGGTTGGATTGACCTGTAGAAACATTATTGTCTGTTTTCTTAGTATTATGTTATTAACGTGTTGATTATGATTAAAAAATAGTATATTATAAATGTTTAAGAACATACCTTCCAAACAAGTAGGCTGATATCATATTGGGAACCATCATATTTGGAAATAGGAGAGATGCTGGCCCCCAATGCTATCTCATTGTTAATTTGGATGAATCCTGAACACAGAAGGTTATAACATCCTGTGCTTTGATATGCATCACTCTGTTGACATTTAAGATAAAATGAGGGCCCACACTTGTCCAATTACATCAGAATCCTATGCAAACCAATTACTTCTGTCCCAATTAAATAAAAAATATTGTTTTTTTTTCTCAATATCATTTGAACATAATTCTTATGTTCCAATTAAGGGTGTTCATGAACCCTTAATTGGCACGCAAGTCAGTCGTTTCATCCGTTTTAAAATTTATGTGGTTCTGTTATGGCGGTTTACCACTTAGAACTACGGTTTAAAACGGTATGCAGTTTTGTATACGTGTATTCTATTCATTAACCTGCCCCTAGTTCCAATAATAAATTTTCTTCAAATAGCTTTTACATTTTTGTGACCCATAAAGTCAGAAATCATAACTAGACTTGTGTTGTGACTTTAAGTTTAATTAGTCACCAAAAACTCATCCCCAAACACCCCTGAAAAGCACATTTAACCAATCAAACATTAATCAAAGTGGTTATAATTTATAAAGTAAAATGTTGAAGTCTGAACTACCACAAGACGGGTTCTACGTTAAAAAAGGAAATAATTACTCTATATATTAAATTCCATCATCTTACGTAATAGTTTACTTTTTATTTTTTTCATTTTGGCCACTACGTTTTATTTTATATTTTATAGTGACTATTTTGTTTTTTTCCATGTCTTTTTTGTGAGGTGAAACCTCACATAGCCACTAGTTATTAAAAATGAGATACTTTAGCATTCAAGTCGTCATTGAAGAAAATGCAAATGCACAAAACTATGTGAACTTACTGTCCAATATGTGAAGAGTCTCGTATTTCTATCACCATAAAGATCGGGGCTGACCTGATATGGATTCAAGATCATACAAAAACATTATGTTATTACATATATGATTGAAAAACTCGATAAATTTACGATTTATGTTATAAAACTACGAATCTACCTGCCAACCTGCTTCAATGCTATTGAGACCCGAAGCAAATGAGCCTCCTAACAACCATATTTGCGCTAAGCTGAATTCGCTACTTTGTTGTATTTGAGGCTTCCAAACATTCATCGTCGCTTTTGCTCCATAAAACTCTCCTTCAACATATGCAATTGCATGCTAAATGAGCTCCAAAAATTAAACATAACACAGCCAAGATTCAGTATAAGCAAAAGGGTACATTAAAGCTTTTAGTTTTAACATAAATAAAGCGAGTCAACTCAGTTTGTGAGTTGTACTATACAACTCACCTCATGGCCACTTTGATTGATGAGATCAATATCAATAGAATGTGGATGTGCAACAGTGGAAAGACTCCTTTTCTTGCCATAGTTCTTCATAGAACCAGCGCGAATAATATCTTCTTTCTTTGTTCTTCTAATCGGAATAGTTCCTTTCGGACATTTTCCATTTAACTGCCATAATTGAGTTATTGTTTCGCGAGTTTGTGATGATTCTTTCATGCTCTCATACCTCATCCCTTCTGGATGAAAATTTGGCTTTCATCTACATTTACAATAATAATTATAATTAAAACACACAAAAAAAACTAGAAGTAAGCGAATAACACAATTTAGAACTTAAAGTATCTAACTCCACATACTGAATTGTATGATTTTTAAAGAAGGATGATCAAAAGCTGGTTGTTGTGAAATATGAACACAGTCTATTATATCACCGTCTGGACTCTATTAAATGCATTCACAAATGCAACAAGTTATAATATACAAATAAAAAATACAAGTGACAAATAAAGAGGGGTGTAACACCTTAATAGATTTCACTGGAGATTTCTTCAAACGATTCAAATGCTTCACAACCTCAGACTCATTCGTTGTAGCGTAAGAAAAAACGCGCCATGACAAGACACAACACCACCGCGAAACGTGAAAACACATGCACCTCCATTATAGTTCATATGACTCAAAACATAAACTGTTAAAGTCTTGTAATGGAGATAGACTTCAACTGTAAAAATGGTTGATTGAAGATGAAGGTATATAGATAAGACATGTATAGTGTTTGTTGTTAGGGATGTATGGACCTATGAGTATGCCAATGCATAGTCACAAATAAATTTATGGTGGAGGTAGTGATGGTGTTGTAGCTTCTTAATGATTTAATCATTTTAACTGAATTTTAGGGGGGATTTTTTTGTCATGTGAATCTAGAACCACAAATCAAAATATATTTTTTCAGCTTTTATTAGGAGTCTTGAGGTTGTGTGGTAACTATTAGAAGAAACTTCGAAATTATAAAAAAAAATGCACTTGACTCCACTCGAATAATTAAGTTGCTAAAATTATATATTTATATGACACATATTTGTTGGTTTAGCTGGTTCAAGATTTATATGGTTTGGATTCGGAGGTTTAATATATGTGAACCAAATCAGTTTTTTAATCTTTTTTATATATTTACTTTTTCACTTTTAGATTGGTTAGATATATGTAGTATATTTATTTATTTATTTATTTATTTATTATTATTATTATTATTATTATTATTATTATTATTATTATTATTATTATTGGGTTATTTTACAAAGGCTACCAAAAATGAGAAGGGTGAGAAGCCACTAGAAAATGACACGTGTCAAAAGATTAAACAAGTGGGAGGGGTAATTTGGTCAAAAAAACTATGCACATGCAAGTCACACGCCATTTCCACCTTCATTTTTAAATGTCCGTAACTTTTTTATACGTCATCGTTTTTTAAAAAAATTTATACCATAAAATCGAGCGTCTTTTTATCTTTAACATGAGTACCATATTGTTATACTTTTCAAAAAAAAGTAAAAAATCCACTTGCGTAAGACACAATGGAGTGTAAAACACAATGAGCACCAATTAAATATAGTGTATAAAACATAATCAACAATCTAATAAAACACAATGGACGACATACCAAAGACACAATTAATAGAAGACTAAAACACAATGAATACTTTTGAAAATAAAAAGTTGAAAACCCAGTTGCGTAAGACACAATGGACGACATACTAAAGACACAATGAACAGAAGACTAAAACACAATGAATACTTTCGAAAAAAAAAAGTCAAAAACCCAGTTGTGTAAAACACAATTGGTGACATAATAAGGACACAATGAATAGAAGACTAAAACATAATGAATACTTTTTAAAAAAATTTGAAAACCCAGTTGCGTAAGACAAAATGGAGATAACCTAAAACACAATGAGTACCAATTAAATATGCAATGAACAATAGGGTATAAAACACAATGAACAGTCTAATAAAACACAATGGACGACATACTAAAGACACAATGAACAGAAGACTAAAACAAAATGAAGAATAGACTTGAACACAATGAACAAAATAACAAAACACAATGTACACCTAAATACAAAAATCATTTGCGTAAAACACAATGAAAAGCATACTAAAAACACAATGGACAAAGTTAAATCATGTGTAGACTAAAAAATACATAAATAACGTATTTATAAAGCATACGTGCATACTATAACACAATGAACAAGAAGAAGACACAACGGAGAAGAAACCCATTTAACACGAAATTTTTTTTTCAATTTTAATGTAGCAATGTGGTACTCATATTAAAGATAAAAAAAACGCTCGTTAATATGGTGAAATTTTTTGAAAAAAAATATCCTATGAAAAAGTTATAGACGTTTTAAACTGATAGGGGGAAATGACATGTGCATTGCATGTGGAGAGAGAAAGTCAACAAATGTAGTTTTCCTTTTATGTCATTCCTCTAATTTATTATTTATTTTTTTCAAAAACAAACCAATCTCAACCTTCAAATATCTGATCATGGATCACAATCCTTCTCACCTTTCCTAGAAAAAATGTCTTGTGTAATTTGATCCTAACCCTATTATTATAACCTAACATAAATATTCTAATTGAAACAGAAAAATAGTTTAAGCATTAAATCGCTAAAATAAATTGTTTCGGTCCGACCCAAATTGTAGAAGGCTCGCAGTTTGTCTTGACCCCATTTAGATTATAGACACAGATTAACCGACTAATTAATCATGAAACTTGTTGATGACTTGGTTTAGTAATCCTATTTTAATTTTAAAGCATAAATACATTTTATGTAACGATTTTTTTTTTTTTACTAATTTCTAATAAAGTTATTGATACGGTATTAACGACAGTACTTCAATATTAATTACAAAATAAAAAGTACACATGTAATAGTTAAAAATAAACTAAAACAACACAAAAATATAGACTAGA
>JAUTDX010002552.1:0-58906 GCA_030844895.1 Ambrosia x helenae | reverse complement strand
AATTAAATTTATGTGACAACTATAAAAAAATAATACTTTAAATTTAATGCTTACAAAATAAGAAGTGGGAGCAAAACCAAATCCACCGAAAAAACCAAGTAGATCACCAAAGAAGGGAAATGTCACTGCCATGAACAATGTGAAAGCTGCAATTTTTTTATTTAATTTTAATATTCATGAGAATAATAAAAACAATTTTAATGTTATTTATATTTAATAAAAATATACTTACCAACATAAGTAGAACGAACTACAACTCTAAGTGGTAGTCCAGAAGGGACATGTATTTTTTAGCCAACCCTTTCTCCATCAAATCAAATAATGGCATTGCAAATACCTGAAATAAATATATATTTTTTTTATAAATAGTAACAAAATTGTACTGTTTTAAAAATTATAAAGTAACTAAAATCTTACTATATTACCTGATAGCTTCCAAGAACATGAAACCACCACCATCAAATTAGCAGCCGCAATGAGCCAAGACGGTTTTTTGTAGCGCAACCAGAACATTATCTGTTACATCTTGTCCAAATGCCCAATACCCGATAATTGCAACGGGAAATAACATATTGCGTTCACGAAATATGCGCCATTGCGCCTTTCCACATTGCTACTTTTGAGGGTTTTTCCGGCGTGGAAGGGATGGTGGCTTGGATTTCTAGTGCGACTGCATGTCCTGCATACGCAAACGATATCTGACCTAATGCATTGAAAACTCTGAATATTGAGTCAGCGCCACTCATTTTTTTGTAAGCATAGCTTACATCCGGTTGCCTGCCTTTGCTTAGGGAACCGGCCCAAGCTATGGTTGAATTAGCTGTCACGTCAAACAAAAATCATAAAATCAATCGGGTAACGTTAAGAGTTTATTTAGCTATATTTTTTTGTTTACTTTTAGTTCCATATTTATAAAAACAATTAATACAAAAAAAGGCCTAACATACCATAGTGACATAGCAGCAGCTGCTAGTGAAACACCATAGACAGAATTGAAGTTTGGAAGCTGAGACAGTAGAAATGTGTGGACCCAAATATGATGATCAATAAGAGTGTCTTAGCTTGTGCAGTCAGTGCACACCATTTCCGCAAACTTTTGGAGGCAGTCCCACCAGTCACCATGTACACTATATTCACCCCTACTTGCACTATCAGCTGTTGTGGTAACACTATCCACGGCCGAGTTTTGGCCAAAAGGTGCCTGGCTAGGTCGATGTAGCGGTCAAAAGGGTCCCTGGAGTTAACTCATGGAGTTGGACCAGGAGCCACATTGTGTGCAAGGTCAAGCACCATGATATGACCATTACAGCCATGCCTGGACCCCTGTCACATGTCATATGTTCTTTTAGCCCGTTTAATATTGTACATGTGTAACAAAAAGTTAAAACATGATATATACCATCCAAGGTAGGCCATAGCATAAGGCAAGCTAAGAACACCGGCTCCAACCATAGCGGTAACCGTGTGAAACGTAGAGTACCACCATTTCGCTTCCCTTTTGGGTCCTTCCCATTCTCCATCCGATGGAGCTTCCTACACATACATACATATGTACGTACATATAAACAATTTAAATAAACAATTAAATTACATTAAACAAACTATTGATATACGTTGCGGAGAAATAGTTTTAAATAAAATAAATAATCCGAACACATGGACACGTTAAGATTAGAACCTAAACGTATCTTTTAAAAATTTTGAAGCAAGAACATATGGCTCGATTCACATATAATAACATAAAAAAAAATTTAAGTAACAAAAGTTATTATGGGATTAGGGATCTTTTTTCTAGAATTAACACATATATATAATGGTACAAAAGAAAGCAATGAGACCACCAAAGCATTATTGATTAAAAAAAATAACATAAAAGTAAAACAACTAGCTAGTATTATATAAAAAACCAAAAGAACATATGCATATGCATATTACATATTTCTAAGGTTGCTAACCTTTGGAAGTGGAGGAGAAGAAGAGGAAACCATCAAAGCAATGGTTCAAGTTTGTCTAAGCAGTAAACTTGAGAATCTTATTGTTAACCAAGAACATCATGTTTAAGTAGTTGTGGTGGAGTGCTCACTTTCCATAAAAGATTTCTTGTTTATTAAGTGGAATAAAGGAAGTCATTTTCTTCCAAAAGCAATAATTGCAAATTCAGTATAAAGTTTATATACTTACTTACGTTCCAAAGTGGTGAGTGTGTAAACGAGCTGAGCTACTTAAAACTAGTTTGCTAAAAGTTCGATTTGGGGTGATCTCAAACAAGTTGAGGCTAAATTATTTCTCCTATACCAAAAACAAACACAAGCTTTGTTTCTTGCTTTAACGGCCAACTATCTCTCTCACACACACCCTCTAATTATACTCCTAACCTACACATTTTGTCCATCATGGGACTTGAAGCATCAATCACATGAGGAGGGGAACACCATTTTTTTACACACCTTGATACCGCTAGGTCACATAACCTTTGGTAGCCCGAGCTTTGTATCGAGTTTGAATATTTTTTCAAACGTAAACGAGTTAATTATCTATCTAAATTTGTCTTTTGAATTAACATATATACATACATACATATATTACGTAAAACATATTTTATATAAAAAGTTTTGATAAAAACAAGAAAAGCTCAACTTCTATTTAATTACCTTGTTTTAATAGTTGCATGGAAGAGGTGGGGCTAATCTTTTATCTAACATATCAAAGCAAACAAAAAACAAAAGTTGAACATATCATATTTGTGGACATTGATTAATTAAGGTTTAATATATACTAGTTTATTTTACTTATATGTTCTTATTTTGTTTAATAATTAAAGATATTGGTAATTAAAGGGTTTTCAAAACATGATGAGAAATACATGTTGCATGATGTGATTTTTGAGTAGAAGCAAAGGAAAATAGTGTTGTAGGATGAAGATGAAAAACATGATGATCAATGGGATATAATTATTAAAGTAATTAACCAATATTTTATCAAACTTTTCAAACCCATTCCATCATAATGGGACACAATATTGTAGGAAACGATATTCCTATTTTATTAGTAATGTCATTTCCTTATAAAAGTCTTGTGGTTCAACCCGCATGCTATTTACCACTAACTAAATATGTCACCAATAATATGTACTTTAGTTATATATGATAATTGATACTTTAAGTGTATATTAATGTGTATTGAATGCCAATGGTATATGATATGTAGAAGACTAGTAGTGAATGATGTAGTTAGTGAAAATCTTGGTTACCTCTTAACTATTAAAAGGCTACCATGCAAACAGCCCGTTGGTTCATGTGTAAGACACTTTAAGTATGTTTGTATGTGAATTAGAGTGTCGAGTTATCTTCTATCGAAACCCAATTTCAACATATGTACACTACTAATTGAGGTGCTTTTCCATGAAACGTAGTATTCACAAAAAGTTAACAAGTACACTATTTTACGAAACCTAACACCTCGTTTTGGTAAGAAAATCATTGGGTTATGCATTGTAGTGTTAGTTTTTTTAAGATCACACTGACCATGCAGAAAGTTACCTTTATAAAATTTTGTTACTTGTGTATACTAACCAGAGCCCAAGGTTGTTAATTTACTAGGTGTTTACAGTGACTTGGTAAGTACCACACCAAATTTTGTTACTTAGTATCACAAGCCTATAAGTTGATTAACATACGGTCAAATTTTATACACATTGATTATTGTGAGTATAAATCAAAGATTTACCTCAACTCTTCAACTCATGTCATTTCGATGAGTCCAAATTCAGACCAGTTTATATGAGTGTACGTGCGCTCATTACCTGTATCGTACCTTAACTAAAATCCACTTGGTCTCCTTGCGAAACTCTACGCTAAAACAAACGATGACATTTAAAATCATCGGAAAAAATTGCATTAGTATACGTTTCATATTTTAATATTGCATGCGCCACATGTACTCTTTTTAAAGTAAAGTTAAATAGTTTTTGAATAAATTAAGATAGCATTGTATATTTATATCGGTATGGTATTGAAAAAAAAAGAGTATCCTTAAAACATGTAATGCATTCTAATATATTCTATTTATTGATTGATGTAATTAAAATAGCATGCCTGTTGCTGAGTTTAAGATTCAAAAGCATCACTTGAGGAGTATACATGTCATGATGATCATCACTAATTCACTATGATGCTAAAAGTGGAGAGATCCAAGAGTAAAAAAGTGTACTAGGAGGACTGAAATAGAAATATAGATAAAGTTGTTGGTTGGTGAAATTTGTCGCGTGTCATGAAATGATTACATCTTTTGACCCTCAGTTTGCAATATAAAATGCAAGGCAAGTGATTTATTGGACAACGCTAAGTTTGTTATTTTCTGTGTATGTCGTATTCCTACTCGGTACATCCCATCAATAGCAAAGCTAAGGTAGGGTTTGAGAAGGGTACGATGTAAACAACATTACCTCTGCCCCATAGGAATAGAGATATGATGTTTCCAGTGAGACCTCCGGCTCGAAAGTATTTTTGTATCAGACGTTGGATGTAAAGCATATAATACTCGGTAATCCGGCAAGACCCAATGGTGCATATACCCTATTGCCTTTCGTCTATCAACGATAACACATGATGCATGATTAACTTCTGTTGCTTTTAACAATATTTTCACGAAATTAGTAAATAACGTTAGAATTAGTGCACTTTCACAACCAACCAACCCCCCCCCCCCCCCCTCCCCGATGACCCACACATCTATACATTATATGTGCACACGTATGCAAGGCGTATATAATAAAAATGAAAGGTAAAATTAGACTATAAGAAGTCTTTATTTGCAATTTGACATACACTCTTTTAACTAAAAGCATCCACATTGTACACACCTATAAACCATTAAACCGTCACTTTGGCGCCACATTTGATTTACAAACTTCTCCAAAAACCTGCATTTTCTCATAATGTACAAAGCTCCACAAACCTTATTATAAATATTATATGTATGTGTGTGTCCCCCAACATACCTTGTCCGCTAGGGGTCCGGATATACGAACTTGCTACAAACAAACCTCTTCAAGGTTTGCCTTGCCACATAAGATTTGGACTTGATGAGAAATGTACATATGGGGGATTCTAAATTAGGTCTTCAGAAATACTAAACAAAATGTATTTGACAAAACCTATGATAATTGATTTCTTAAAAAGTTGGTGTGAAACTGTCAAGTTGCTTTAAAGGTGACCAATGGAACTGTAGACACACCACCTTTCACTTTAAGCTTTATATGATTAACACACCTTTAGAACTATTAATGGAGATGACTGCAACATGCCAACATAGTTTGGAAGAACTTGTTCAATATTCACTTTTGTAACAGTTTCAATTCACTTCTAGTTAACTGGTCTTATTAAGGTTATATGCCTATATCTATTAAAATAAATAAGAATTAAAAGCTTAACTACAATAAAAACATGTCATACCCCGTCAAGCAAGTTCCCTTTCAGTTCGCAATCATATATCATCACCATACTTAGTATGATATCGTCAAGCAAGTTCGTTCTCAGTTAACAGTCAAAGCTAAGGTAGGGTCTGAGGAGGGTAAAATGTAGACAGCCTTACCTCTACCCCGTAGGAATAGAGGTTACTGACAGTGAGAACCCTCGGCTCGGTAGTAGTTTTGTATCAAACCTTGGACATAAGGCACATAACACTAGGCAATCGGGAGAGAGACGCAATTGTGCACGTACCCTCTTGTCTTTCTGCTATCAACGCCACCACATGGCGCATGACATCCGTTGCTTTTAACGATATTTTCATGAAATTTGTAAATAACGCTAAAATTAGTGCACTTTCACTTTTGCCCCTCGAAGACCCACACATATATACATTCTATGCACACCGCATGCGGTAGCAATATCCACTTAACAATACTAGTCACCTAACATCAATATATAAAACTAGCGCTGGACATGCTTTGTTGGCCTTGCTGGACCTAAAAGAACATGTTCAGAGTGGATCCTTCAGAAACAGACCAGTCTAATCATATGACATTAGTTTCACTTCAGGTGTTTCTAATGAATCCATAAGCTGTACTTAAATCTAATAGGGTCATAGATATACAGCAATATCCACTTAACAATGCTAGTCTTATTTAATATATATTATTGGTCCATACACCCTAACACGATAAATAACATGCCAAAAAACATACACATACAAAATAGACCAGACATGATCAATCCCCATGCTTTTCTTATGTTTTCATGTAAAACTAACATCAATTTATAAAACTACCGTTGGACATGCTTTGTTGGCCTTGCGAGGGAACTTGTCCCTGAGACACCATTTGTGATCTTCCACCTGGACCTGAACATAACCTTGGTTCATCCCGGTCCCAACCATTTGTTGCGGCTGCTGCTGCTGCTGCTGCGGTTGTTGCTGCAATGGTTGTTGTGATGGCTGTTGCTGTTGTTGCGGTTGTTGCATCTGCTGCTGCTGTTGCAGCGGTGGAATCTGCTGCTGCTGTTGCTGCATGTGCTGCATCTGCTGTTGCTGTTGTTGCATTTGTGGGTGTTGTTGCGGTTGAAGCTGTTGTGGCTGAAGCTGTTGCGGCTGCTGCTGACCGGAGATTTGTGGCTTAAACACCACCATGTCCTGTGTAAAATAGCAAAACAATACATTTCATAATGTCGGTTTTGGTCATATTATCTACAATCACCTTAAAATTTCAGATGTAACATTGAATTAAACAGAAGATTTAGGAAAATATAATTGAAGCTTACCCCAGGGAAAAGCATTCCGATCAACCGGCATGCTTTATCAGAAACAGAGAGTAAAAGTGTCTGTGATGGTAGCTGTATGACTGCACACTACATTATTTACAAAATTGTCGCAGTTTACAATTACAACTACATTAACTATTTATAGGATTGAACGGAGTAATAATATAAATGATACAATAATTCATTACTTATAGAAGAAATTGGAAAATAATTGTTTTTAATTACTTACAAGCTTCTTTTCTTGAAGCTGTCCAAGAAATCCATGCTGATTCATTGCTCTGAAAACTAAAAAATCTGCTTTTCCCACATATTGCCTGGTACAAAGTGGAAAATATTAAAAAAAATAATTAGGTCATGATATTTTACTCGTTAACAAGGTATTGGTAGGGTCCCGTGAGTTTACCAATAATGGGTTCTCACGATCACCAAGAAGTGAAAAAAAAAATCCGGTCATGACAAAAATTCAACAACAAATATCATCATCATCATCATACTCAGTTAATCTCACCTATAGCAAAGCTAAGGTAGGGTCTGAGGAGGGTAAGATGTAAACAGCCTTACATCTACCCCTAAGAATAGAGAGGCTGCTTCCAGTGAGACCCCCGGCTCGATGTGGTTTGGTATCAAGCCTTGGACATAAGGCACAAAACACTTAGCAATCGGGACAAACCCGATCGGTGCATGTACCTCTTTGTCTTTTGGCTATCACGCCACCACATGATGCATGATTAATCGTCCGTCGTTTTTACGTTATTTTCACGAAATTAGTAAAATAACGTTAAAACTAGTGCTAACTTTACTTTTGCCCCCCGAGGGCCACGCATATATACATTATATGCGCACACCGTAAGTGGGGCGTAAAAATTCAACAACAAATATGTATGCAAATTGATGGTGGGTATTACTTGTTATTCATGTGATCTTGTGATATAAGACGAACTATTTGCATTGTTGGTGGCCAGTTAGCTGCAAGCCTGAAGCATGAGAGAAGATAATTCAGGTAAGTATTTAATAAATAATAATCCTTTTCGAGTTTAAAACAGAACCGTATAAAGTATCTTCATAAACCATTTAGGGTTTGCAGATTTAGAGACAAAAAACTTACGATTCAGAAGCTGTTGAACTCCGGTACCCCTGCCATTGATTTATCAAAAAACATAAGGTCTAAGATACAAACTTATACATTTAAATTCTAGAAATTTATATATAATAAACTGTTTTAAGGGATCAAGGGTTTTAAACTTACTTCTAATCTTGTAATAAACACAGGTTGGCCTTGCCTCTGCCCCGATAAGTTACCCTTCACCATTTAAATCATTTACATTATTCCAACTAAACATATAATCATATCATTCAAATATTTCTATACGTTTGTATATATAGTTATTGGATTTACCTCCCAAACTTTGACATATTTTGACTGAGCTGATTGCAGCGCACCGCCTCCTGCCCCCTGTTGTGGGAGACCAACATTAGCAGCTGTGTTGTTATTTACACCAATAGTTTGCATTCCTTGTACTTGTTGAGACATGCCAGGTGTCGGCATCATGGTCCCGGTTCCAGCCCCAGTTCCAGCCACGGTCGCAGTTCCAGTTCCAGATCCAGACATACTGGGTTGACTCACACCACCCATCATATTCTGATTCATTCCCATTCCGGTCTGCACCATTTGCGGGCCTGCAAGATTCCCTTGGCCCATGCCCGAAACGGACTGGCCCATGCCCGAAACAGACTGGCCCATGCTCGAAACAGACTGGCCCATGCCCGAAACAGACTGGCCTATGCCCGAAACGGGCTGGCCCATGCCCACACTTCCTTGAAGATTACCAACGGTTGACTTACACTCCCGGTCATGTTAGAAGTGGCTGAAGTAAATGAACTGGGTACAGATACGGATACAGTACTCAATGCAGTCCCAGAAACTGTACTCGAGGCAGGAATTGATGTAAGACTGGGCTGCCCAGATGGAATTACAGTTTGAGAAATGGGTACAGTTGATGCCATTCCACTAGATATCATGTTGTTCATATGCATGGCCATTGGATTCCCACCAATCACCGATGGTAGCCCCATAGATGTGCCGCCAGCAAGGGCAGCCGAGTTCATTAACCGTGCTTGTGAAAGATTATTAAGAATGCTTACATTTACGGGACCGTAGGACGTAACGGCGGTTGAATTCCATTAACAACCGGTTTAACTTCTTGAACCGTTTCATTATTTGATAACATTTCTTGAGAAACAGATAACGGTGAAGATGTTTGCATGGTTGGGACACCTTGAGAGGCGGGTCGAGCCACAGGCGGTACATGTTGAAATGCGGGTGCAGTCACTGGTATGGGTGCAGGTGGCATTGATGACACCGTGGTGGGCTCCTGAATATTTGGATTAATATCAACAATCTTTTTCTTTTATTATAAAAGATAAAGAGGGTTAACAGGACTTACAACTTTTACAGTAGCGGGAGGAATGGTTCCTGCTGAAATGGGTTGGCGGTTCATTAAAGATGCATTTGATGTAACTGATGTTGGAAGTGGACCCGAAACTGGAGGAATTGAACTTGTGTCTACTTTTATAGGACTTTGAGTGGGCAAAGTTGTGATCCCTGATCGACTTAAAGCAGCACGGGCCTCCATGAATGTTTCTGATATGAGTACCAGATAATTTGGATTTTTCACAACATCAATTGTTGGATCAGGTGATGTCGGGTTCCTTTTTGCCTGCAGGGTTGAAATACATAAGGTCAGTATTTTAATAAAAATAAATGGAAACAACAATAAAATAAATTCAAGGAAAGAGGTCAATAATAAGTTTAATGACATGTTTGTTTTGTGGCAAGTTATATATTTTGCAAGTTATGTTACGCCATTACAGCTATATGTTATGGTTTCACATTTGTTCACTCCACGTCACTGCCACGTAGGCATGAGCTATCACTCACTTTTTTCCTGTTAGTGTGTTATGGTTTCACAAGTTTTCACTATCCCCCACCTATTAAATAATATGTAAACTATATAAAAATATAACTAAAAAAGAAAATGGAAAAGGGATGATGAAGAGCTATTTGATTGGTGCTTCCAATTCATGGGGCAAAGTCACAAAAGCTGCAGGTGGGTGGCGTTACTTCCCTCACGCCCAGAAATTGTAACCCACTTTCACTCCTAGGTGTTTCTGTGTATCACGCCTCTCACGCCCCAAATGTGGTCCACGTGGCTTGGGCGTGAGACTATAACGTTCAGCCTAAAGGGCAACGGCTTCCAAGAGTAATATCATTGTCAAGTGTCTGTAATAAGGTCTTTTATGTCAATTGTGTACAGTTTTAGGGCATGCTTGCTTCAGAAAATCCAACGGAATTGGGGTTTAGAAATGAAATGAAATGGAATTGAAGCCCATTGAAATATCCAGATTTTGATGGAAGGAACTCAACACTCTTTTGCGAAATGATTGGAATGTCTAGAGACTGTAAATTCTTGACAATTATAAATCCACAAACCCCTTTATTGTTGTTGTTCTAGGATATGATGATCTTTTGATTTATAGTAATTACGGATTAGCTATTAGATTAATTTTTCAAAATACTACTTTATTATAATTATTTGTTAATGTCACTATTCTATTGACTTTCATAATAATCAATTTGTAAATACTTATTCTAAAACTAAACATGAAATTACTAAGAATCCGAATTTATGGGCTAAATAAAACTCCAATAGCCGTTTGTAACTATAATCATATTATTATGTTCATTACAATAATCACTTACCCAGTTACCCATTTATTAAAAATGTTCCTATTATTAATTGTTACCAACCCCCGCAATGTTCAATTATGATAATGTGTTTTAGGCATGTGAAATGCAGTAAGGCAGTAAAGAAATATCTTTGAGACAGGCAAAAGTTGTTTAACTGATAACAACTACAAGCAAAACTTTAGATTTGATGATTAAAATAAACCTAACCCATGTAAATATGTAAAAAAATAGCCCATATACACATAAAATATCTGCAATAATGAAAGAAGATGTAAAGTTATAGATAATTACCGCATTATAAACTGCTTTGAGTTTTGGAAGTGGCTTTGGGCAGATAACTGACAGAGATACAGAACACTGATGCAACAATAGAAATTAGTACAAAATCACCATTGAAAAACTATACATAATTCCATTATTAATACCTGAGAAAACGCTTTGGCGACAGTTTCAGCATCTGATAAGCGGCTCTCTGACTGTGCCTCACTGTTGTCACTTGGTTCTATTTTCTGAATTGGCGGTCGGTAAACAGGTGTGGGTAATGGATACGGATTGCTTGCAGCAACAAGTATGCAATGCCTTTGAACACCTAAACTGTGTTGACTTTGTGACATGTTCGTATAAGGATACATCTGATCATATAAAAAAGTAATGAGAACTTGGTAATCTATAATACTTCAAAATTTTCAATAAAAAATTAAAATAAATACCATCAAAACTTCACCAAGTCCCTCGGCAATTGCAGCATCACAAAAACCACCACCAGAAAAAGTGGATTGATGATAGCCACTCAAAGAAATAATCAACATTTTTTGTCCAACCGCTTCGTTGTACCAAACAAGCTGAATTTAAATTGATAGAAAACACAAAATATAAGTAATAAGAATGCAGGAAATGATTAACTTTTTATAACAATTAGTAAGTTAGAAGATACGAACAGCTGTAAGATCCATGAGAATTGAACATTATCAGGGCCAACTCAGCAACAGCCCCAGATGATTTCTGTTCATGAAACAAAAATTAACAAATTAAAAGTCAGTTGAAGCATGAATACACAAGAAAGTTTCTAACTTTCTTTATCAAGATTTCTTCCTAGTTGTTTCTGTCTATTTCCTAATTTGGATATTGTTAGAAGAATCTCTAGTTCTCTACACATCTTCGACATAGTTCACAAATCAGTAACTAAATCATCAAGATAGAATTTAGTATTTTACACATTTTGTAGATACTAGATAATAATATACTTCCTATCCGCAAGTCCGCAACTATGTAAGTATACATCATATAATTAAACCATTACATGTTGCTTTTGCAACGGCGAAATAATAAGCACGAGTTTATTCAGAATTTATCACGAATACGATTAATATTTTTAACATAAGTTATTCAAGTCGACCAAGTTCTAACAAGTTAAAATGAATGCAAACAATCTAAAAGTGAAATTAAATTTTCCACTGGTAAAATCATAAACATGCCAATGAAGAGAAAAAATAGGGGCATGAATGAGCTTGATAACGACCCCAACACCGTCCCCCTAAGCGTTATAGAGGCATGAAGAGGGAGGGGCATATCTAGTACAACGCCCAGTGAAGAGAAAAAAAAAATGGAAATTAATGACTGAAAGGGCATTAAGGGACGTTAACCATTATTGACGGTCTAAAGATGTTAATAGCTGAATAACATGGAAACAAAATCACCATAAATGACATATAATGTGTAGAACAATTAACTTGACAGCTCAAACCATCAATCAGTACTGAAATGAAAGTAAACTTACCAAAGAATCATTATCACAGAAAGACCTGCATGAACAAACAAACAAACAATTAGAAAACAAGATATCATCCCTAAACCATATACAATAATAAGTCAATAACCCTAAACACCTAAAAAGCTAAAACGAAACACCAAATCATTCAAAAGCTATCATCTTTCCATATGACCATAATCAATAATACATATCTCAGTTCAATTACTTTATATAAAGCTGTTTCTGAATGACTGAACCCATAAACTTATAATATTACATAACTAGTCTAGGGCAAAGCAATCATAAATTGGGACTAAACAATGCTACTGAGTTCAATCGAAACCAACTGTATGAAATATATATAATATAATTGAAATCCCTAAATGGTACCTGATAACTTTATCGAGGTAATCGGAGACTATGGTGCGCCAATAAGGGCCCAAGGCGGCAGTACCTTCGACTACCAAGATGAGCTGCTTCTTGTCCGCCATGTGTTTGATGAAATGCCCCAACCACAACCACAACCACGATCGATTGATTGATCAGCTCTTTGTTTGATTGTTTGTTCCAGACACACAGTTGATGGTGCAGATTTCAGACAATTAAGATTAGGGCTTTGAAATTGGAGTGTTGTCTAATTAATCCATATGAAGGTTTTTGATCAGACAGGTAGAGAGAGACCTTGTATATGTGGAATCAACGCTTTGTCTGAAATGAATTTGTATAATTTAATTAATCAAAAGATACACATATGTCATTCCATAACAAAAATGTAAATTTCCAGCACGACGTCAAGTTTACGTCGCAACCCTTATGTCGGTTTAGGTAAACGTAATAGCTTCTAGAATTAAGAGTCAAAAATAACGAAAACAAAGGGGCAAAAACATGTTGATTATCATGCTTAATGCTTATCAACGTTCTTTGACTACGCCTTTAACATTGTCTGTCTCGACACGCAAGCGTGTTTTCCACACAAAAACATCTGTTGTGCGTATAGTAGACCTACCTCGGCGAGTTTGTTAGAAAATTCACTGAGGCCTCTTTATATAAATTTAATTTTTATAGGGATTTTATTTTTATAGTTTTTCAGTAAAATATATAAATGGACTAAAAAAATCATCCACGAATTTTGCGAAACCCTATGATCTTACTTATATAACATATTTATATAGTATTACTTTATAACATGATTGATTTGAATGTAAAACGTTTAGTTTTTTTCATTTAAACTCGGCTATAATCAAACATTATTTTAACCTGGTGTTGGTGTAACGTTATAAATGATTACTTTTACTTAACTAGCCTTGTATATAATATTGCAATTATATATTTCTTATATATAACCGAATTGGGTCCAAATCAAGAAAGAGATCAAGAGATCTGGTTATTGATTGTTAGTGTATAGATTTATTAAAAGATTATGATTTATAATTTTGTAGAATTAGATTAGACTATATTAATAATCAAACTACTTTGAACAGTAGTTTGATTATTAATATAATATATATAAGATTCCTAAAGAAAAATACCTTAAATTATCGAGAATAAATCGCAGAGAAACGCATTTCATAGATTGTCACAATTGATTTTAAGGGCATATTTGTAATTTTCAAATCTGCCAGCCAGTGGCACATTCTTATTGGACCCCTTGGTTGTACAGCCTGTTGTTGTGCTACGTTTATATCTCGGTCCACTTTTCCAGGCCTTCATTTACAAAACCCTCAATTACCCAAACAAAGTAATAAATAAATATGCTAGAAAGAATTATAGGCCTAGATGCTACTAAGCTACAAACCCAGAATGGTAAGTGTGTTGGTTCTGAGACGATGAGGTTAGAGTTGCCATTTGTTTGTGTTAAATCAGAGATGATATTCAAGACCACATCTTTTTATTGATTCTTGAAAAAATCTATATTATTCTAATAAAAACATAGAGAACAAAGGTTTATATAACCTACCAATGCTAATCCTACTAAAACTCTAATACTAAATGATAATTAATAAAACATTAGGAAACATAATTCAAACCTAATACTAACACTAATAGATAATTCAAATAATAATTAAACAAACTTAATTATTATTTTACTCGTTCAGTCCTTCGACTTTGGTCTTCAAGTTGATATCGCCACAACTATAACACTCCCTCTCGATATCAACTATAAACCTCTTTCAACTAAAATCTTCATACCGGGTTGGTGTTGGATCGTGCACAGTTTGATGGCAAAGCGGTTGTCGCTTTGTGTGGGAACCAAGTACAGATGAAGGGGGAGCTGCAGTGGTGCGGTTATGCATGTGTATAGTGTTAGTTAAGGGATTGTAGAGAATTAAAAAGAAGGAAAACATCGATGTCTTATTCATAAATAACTTTGTGTAGATACATTAGGGGAATTGAATTTTAATAATCCAAACTTTGTCTCATTGGCTAATAATAATCTTTACTTAAGAAATACCCACAACAGTCTCAACTTTCAAAGTATTGGCTAACAATAAACTTTTGTTAACTGAAAACTAATCCATTTTCAAAACTAAAGGAGTCTGAAATTGTCGGCCAATACGTTGACATGTTTATGGAGGTATGGCATTCCTGGAATGAAACACGCCGTTTATATATACTAAGGGTCCTAAATGTATTAATATACTTGTATTAAGACCATAAAAGGCACTAAGCATTCCACCTAAACCACAGTCAGCCGATTGAATTTGCAAGATTAGTTAGCTGCACAAAAGAGCGTGGCACATCTAATGTTACAACGACTGTTATAAACACTTGGAAAGCATCATGAATTACAAGCCACAACAAGCATAGGTAGGTGTTCTATACCACAGCTAGAAAATCCAAGAAAAGATATCCAATTTCTTTTTAAGGAGTGCAACGATTACTTACGAGTTTTTATTTTATTTGAAGCATATAGCTAGATAGTCAAAAAACGAAAAAAAGCTCTCAGGTCGCCAAGGCGTAAAAAAGAACATAAGCCGGAGACAACACAAGCACTAAAGAAAATCTAACAAGGATAGGACATCACCAGTTTAATACTACTCTGCAAATAATACTACTCTAGCGTTGAATGTCACGCTTTAACAATCAACGATTAGTAAATTCGCAAGTCTACCAGCTTAAACACACATCTTCAATTAACTCACTTATACGCACATCTACTCGTCAACATGATCAAGTCCTACATAAAAAGTTCAAATAAATATGATCTAAATAATGTATTACCATAGCAGTGGCATCATGTAACACCGGCATGATGGTCCATTCTCCTTTGTCCTGCATCAAACCAAAACATGAACGATAAATTGGGTCAAAGTCAACGGATAAAAGAACATTCTTATATGGAATTGTATCCTACAAAAGTATAATAAAGTATCATAAATCTATAACATTAACTGACATCTGATCATTGCATGCTACATCCACCAGAATCTTGTCCTCCATGAAAATTGCCATAGGCTGCCACCAATTCAAGAAGATCGATGTCCTGCCTTATAGATTTTCCATAACATTACATGACCTGATTCGAAGGTCAATTTGGATGAGCAAAACACTGCAACAAAACTAGATGGCAAGAGTATGCATATGGGTCAATTTGGATGAGCAAAACACTGCAACAAAACTGATTCAAAGGCTGCAAACAATCAAGAATCTTAATGGGTCAAATAAACAAGGAGGGACAGCAGCATACTCATCAACAAATGGCGGGACAAAATCAGTGAAAAGACCAAACTGCCCTTGACAGTTAATGTTGGTTGATTTGGCGCCTAAATCCTAACCGGTGGCAGTTAAAAACAAGACAAAACAGTCACAATGCTTCGACAATAACTGACAACCAACATGCCGTTTGATAACATATATATAGGACTAGATTGTTTCATTTATTCTTTATCAAGATTGCACACAAACAATACAATATTCTTATATCCTTTTTGTCCAACAACTTCTGTCTGCAACCTTTTGTTAATACAATTCATTGTTCATTTGTTTGATCAATTGTTTCTTACTGTTCTATTGTATATTTCAATCAAAACTATCCGCTGCAAACAAGTTCTAGGCCAACAGCAGGATCAACAAGTAATATTAACATGCAAACCATACCATGCTTCCAATTACCTGACAATTACAAAATAATTTAACGTAAATCTGGAAAAGTAGCATTACAATAAATTTGTCAGGATTGCAAATTTTTTAATTTACAAAACTAAAAAATTAAGTGCATAATCAGACGCGTAACTTGCTCCAATCAAAGATTTACGCTTCTAAAGATGAAACGTGCGACACATTGCCAAACACGGTTAGCACTTGTACATAGGGAATAATTCATGATTGATGATAAATAGAGTACAATAAATTAAGGTTTAAGCCATGAAAACCTTAACTTTATCAACCGGAATCAACAACAGCTAAATTTATAAACCATTAACAAAAGAGTTCACATGATAGATGAAACTTGCTTGTAATATTAATGAATCATCAAATTACAAATGAAAGCACACAGTTAAATCACATATTAGGTCTAACAATACTGATCCACAACATGGACGTGTTCGCATGGCAACCAGCGGACATGGTTGGTGTCCCGCGAGAAATAGCGGAACACAAGCTTAACGTATACCGATCAGTCGAGCCAATGGTTCAAAAGAAAAGAAGCATGGGGCCGGAGAAAACAAAGGCCATGAATGACCAAGTCACCGAGCTGCTCAATGCGGGCATACTACGACCCATCCGGTACCAATCTTGGCTCTCAAATCCAGTCATGGTCGCGAAATCTAACGGCAGCTGGCGCATGTGCGTCGATTACAAAGATCTCAACAAGGCGTGCCCCAAGGATTGTTACCCACTGCCAGAAATCGATCTAAAGGTGGATTCTTTGGCCCTTTACTGCTTCAAATGTTTCCTTGACGCGTACAAGGGGTACCACCAGATACAGATGGCAAAGGAAGACGAGGATAAGACCGCCTTCCGTACTGATATGGGCACATTCTGCTACACAAAAATGCCATTCGGGTTGAAGAACGCGGGCGCCACATACTAGCGCCTCATGGACACAGCTTTCGTCAACGAAATAGGCGTGCGCCTAGAGGTGTACGTGGACGATCTGGTCATCAAAAGTAAGGAAGAAAGCGACATGCTGCAGGACATCCAACAGACCTTCAACCAATTGCGTAAGGTGCGCATGAAGCTAAACCCCAGCAAGTGTTCCTTTGGCATTGAGGAGGGCAAATTCTTGGGCGTCATCGTTACTCGGGACGGGTTCCGTGCGAACCCTGAGAAAGTCCAAGCAATCAAAAGAATGCCCTCCCCGTTTCAATCAAAGAGGTCCAAACATTGATGGGTCGCCTAGTAGCGCTCAACCGATTCTTGTCTAACTACGCTTCAAAGTCGTTCCCATTCGTGGATACTCTAAAAAATTGCTTAAAAAGAGCAACTTCCGTTGGACAATGGACGCAGAAACCGCATTTCAAGCAATGAAGCAGTGCCTCATGAATCTACCAACCCTAACTGCACCTACACCAAAGGAGCTGCTCACACTCTACCTCTCCGTCACAGAACGGGCGGTGGGAGCAGTCCTTTTGGTAGACCGCAAAGGGTACAAACGCCAATTTACTACATCAGCCGCACCTTACTCGATGCGGAGACAAGGTACACCATCATGGAAAAGCTGGTTCTAGCTCTCGTACACGCATCTCGAAGACTGCGGAGGTATTTTCAAGGACACCCGATCAACGTTCTCACGGACTACAAGATTAGTGACGTCTTGTGTAAGCCAGAACTTTCGGGTCGGTTGGCGAAATGGGCCATTGAGCTTGGAGAGAATACCATATACTATAAGCCCCGACCTGCGATTAAAGGGCAAGTTCTTGCGGACTTCGCCACTGAAATACCAGCCGACAAGGTCGAAGAATGCAAAGCAGAGCAATCCCCCACGCCAGCCCAAAACCCATCGCAAAAGTGGTCCCTCTTTACGGATGGGGCCTCTAATGATGACGGCTCGGGCGTGGGTCTGCGGCTTATCAGCCCAGATAAACACGAGTTCACATACGCCATCCGCCTCGACTTTAAAAGCACGAACAATGAGGCGGAATACGAAGCGTTGCTGACAGGCCTCCGTATCGCGGAAAAAATGGGGGCCAGGCACGTGGAGGCACGCATGGACTCATTACTTGTCGCTCGATAGATAAACGGGGTCTACGACGCAAAAGACGAAACCAAGGCACTATACTTGGAACAGGCCAAACAGCTCATGCGCAAATTTGATTCCTGCACTGTAGAACACATCAGGCGCACTGAAAACAAATCAGCAGACGCATTGAGCAAAATGGCCTCCACAGTTTTCGAACACATGGCAAAAGAAGTCCGCGTCGAGGTCTTCAGCACTCCGTCTTTCCCACCGAGACAAGTCAACGTCATCCAAACAAGCAACGCGTCCTGGATGACTCCCATCAAGGCCTACCTCTCCACCGAGACAAGTCAACGTCATCCAAACAGGCAACGCGTCCTTGATCATAGAGTTTTATTTAAAAAAAAATAGAACCAGTTTTTATCCTTAGATATATGAAAAAAGGAAAAACGGTTGGAGAGAATTTTTTGTCTTTTATTTAAAAACTAGTATTTTAGCCTGTGCTTCGCGTCAGGATTGTAGATAGATGCTGGTGAGTAGGGGTGTTCAAAAATATCCGAATCCGAAACTATCCGAAAAACCGGATATCCGAAATTCGAATATCCGAATTTTCGGATTCGGATAGTGATTTTAAAAATTTTCGGATATTTCGGATATCCGAAAATATTCGAAAATTTATAAAAGCTTTTTTTATCGGATATCCAAAATATCCGAAGATATTCGAAAATATCCGAAAATATCCGAAAAAATATCCGAAATAGATCTGACAGTATCCGAAATATCCAAAAATTTATATACAAAACATATAAAATAAAATATATTATAATAAAATCGGATATTCGGATATCCGATTCACTATCCGATCGGATATCCGAAATTTTGGATACGGATTCGGATAGTGAAACTAGCTATCCGAAAATTTTGGATATATCCGAATTTTCGGATATCCGGTTTTGAACACCCCCACTGGTGAGGATGTAATTGTTATCTAGTATATCAATGGATTAATATTAGACCATTTAGAACTTTTTACATAGAAAATAATTAATAACACCAGACATAAGAAAGAAATTAACACTAACCACAAAACCCGATGTATTTCCTAGTAGGCACTAAGGGAACATGACATTTGTAAGATGTGTGTTTGACATGTTTGAATCTGAGTTCCAAGTCTCTTTTCTTCTCATGCCAACTAAAATCGACCTCTAGAGTTAGCCAGATCCCGTATTTTCGCACTCGCTCCTCCAGAAGCGACAACAGTTCATTAGACAGCTGGGTTTGATGTGGTTCAAACACAACCATCATCTCATTTCTGGAGAAGTTGAAGGTTGATGAGGAGAAAGTGCAGACTGTTACTCCACCCTCAAAGGGGTGTAGGGTGAGATTAAATTTTGCCATGTCGGGCATAGGATCAATTCTGCCCGTTGCTTTGAGAGTAGCTGAGAACCCCAAGTAACCACCGAGGGTGGCCGTCGTGTTACCATCACTAGTGAAAGTAAGGTTGTTGGTGGTGATGCTTCCCTTAGTGACATGCACATGGCCAGCGTTCACAACAAAATGTGCTATGACAAGATATAGCCCAAACACAAAAACGGGGCTCAAGAATAGTAGACACACCCAAAGAAATCTAAAATCGCGCTCAGCAGGTTCAGCAGCCGTATGTGCACGGGCACCTTCGATCTCAAGAGGATATATTCTCGCTGCAGAAACAACAGCTGGATCAGCAGCAGCACGACCAATGACAGGTGCATGGACAACTTCGATTTCAAGAATAGGATCAGCAGCATTAGCACGAGCCATTATCAAGGTTGGGGGTAAGGGTAAATATTTGAATTTGAATGAAGAAGGCGTTGAGTGTAAGTATATATACGAACTTAAGGATTCTTTTTGGTTTTATTTGTGGTATAACAGGGCATTTACATTTATATGTATGGTAAGTTGACAACTGTATGTGAGTCAAAGAAGACTTAAAACGGGGATGCTTAGTTACTTTTATTATATGTCTGCCTAAACAGTCATGCATTTTAAGCTATTTTCTGTTTAAGATGGTGTTTATATTTGTTGGAATCAGATCAGCAATTAATGAATATAGCAAACAATATTGAAGGCAAATACTTATCACTCTTATTCAATTGTAAAGGATGCGTACATCACCTGAGAATTACATGACTTTAAATAGGAAACAAACTTAACAAACAAAGCTGATAAAACGCTGAATAGCAGGATACTATAACAACCATAATTCAAAATCAAAAAACTAGACGTTGAGTGAGTTGCCTTCAAAAATATCTCACGTGCATGATCATTCAAATGAACCGCCAATTATTACGCACGTGCATGAGACAAGTCAGTTTGAGTTATTCTCACGAAAAATATCCGAAATATCTAAAAATATCCGAAAGTATCCGAAATATCCAAAAATTTATATATTATAATAAAATCGGATATCCGAATATCCGATTCACTATCCGATCGGATATCCAAAATTTCGGATACGGATCGGATAGTGAAACCGGCTATCCGAAAATTTCGGATATATCCGAATTTTCGGATATCCTGTTTTGAACACCCTTACTGGTGAGGATGTAATTGTTATCTAGTATATCAATGGATTAATATTAGACCATTTAGGCTTTAATATAAACGACAATAAATATAAGCAAACAACATCGTTTAGTAAACATGTTTAGAGTTAAAAGTTAGCTTTAACTAATAGGTTGAATAAAAAGATAATTAAATTTGTTGCTTGGTGTATTGAAGGGTTAATATAGACCATACAGACTTTGTTAGAACTTTTTACATAGAAAAAAATCAATAACACCAAACATAAAAAAGAAATTAACACTAACCACAAAACCCGATATATCCCTAGTCGGCACTAAGGGAACATGACATTTGTAAGATGTGTGTTTGACATGCTTGAACCTGAGTTCCAAGTCTCTTTTCTTCTCATGCCAACTAAAATCGACCTCTAGAGTTAGCCAGATCTCGTATTTTCGCACTCGCTCCTCCAGAAGCGACAACAGTTCATTAGACAACTGAGTTTGATGTGGTTCAAGCACAACCATCATCTCATTTCTGGAGATGTTGAAGGTTGATGAGGAGAAAGTGGAGACTGGTACTCCACCCTCAAAGGGGTGTAAGGTGAGAATAAATTTTGCCATGTCGGGCACCGGATCAATTCTGCCCGTTGCTTTGAGAGTAGCTGAGAACCCAAAGAACCATCGAGGGTGGCCGTCGTGTTACCATCACTAGTTAAAGTAAGGTTGTTGGCGATGATGCTTCCCTTAGTCACATGCACATGGCCAGCGTTCGCAACAAAATGTGCTATGACAAGATATAGCCCAAACAAAATGTGCTATGACAAGATTTCCGAAAGAACAACATGAATATAACTGCTTCACCTTTAGATAAAGAAAAACAACATGCTGAGTTATTTGCACATCACGTGTACCAAGATACACCTTACTTCTTGGTATTGTTTGTTCTAATTAGATAAAGAATATAATTATTTTAGTCATACAGAGTTAATTATTCTCTATCTTTGCAGATCATTCCTGATTTATTTGCAAAAAACATGAAGTACGACAAACTGGAAAACAAGGATGTATCAGTGTTTCTGAATGATATGATTGAGAAGAAAGTGAAGGTCGAAAAATTTGAAAAAACACTTTGTCTTTATTAACGGTTGGACAGATTTATTCAAAAGCTTGCCTTTGGTTCCATACTTGATTGTATTTCATCAAGTTGATACACTAAAGATTAAGCTTAACATTTTTGTTGAGGCTGGTTATCAGTATATAATTTCAAAAGAAGAAGTTCCTCATGTTATGGACGGTGATATAGGATATGACCGCTTTCAAAAGATGATAGCTAAATTAAATGCTAAAGAATATCATGACTTCACTATTATTGCTAGAAATCGCATTGTGAGTATTTTTTTCCTCTTTATATTAACATCCTTACTAATTTATTCTAAAACTTTATTTACTTATATGTTAGTTTAATTTAATTATAAATCATTATATGTTTACATTAATTAGCGTCTGCCAATGACAATTGTTAAGATGGCAGAACTTGAACAAGGCAGTCACATGATTGTAAGGAATCTTGACGGTGTTGAAGTTCTAATGTCGCTTCGTATGGAAAAGTCAAAAGAAGAAATTAGGTTTGCTATTCAAAATTGGGGTAAATGGTTGAAGGCAAATGGAATAGAAAATGGTAATAATGCCACATTTAGGTACATCAAGACTGAAGGTGTGTTTCTTCTAACTTCAGTTTCCAAATTAAAGAAACGAGAAATTAAGAAGCGCAAGGCCAAAAGACAAAATTTTAATGTTTGGTAATTACGTCATATTGTCTTTTTTCATGTTTTTTTCTAGTAATCTTTTTTTTAATACTGACTAATATGTGAACTTACCAATGCAGCTATGACATTATGATTGGTTTTATTTTTTCATGGTACTTGATTGTTTGTTTTGGTATTGAATGTTAATATTATGTTGGATTTATTGATTGGTTTTATGTACACACAACTTGAATACTACAACTCTTATTTTAATATTTTTTTTTTATTTTTCTTTGGTATGCACCGTGGGTACCCACGGGTCTCTAACCTAGTCTTTTTAATATATGAAATTTAGCTTTCTCTATCATATTTTTGTAGTCATCTACTAAGGATTTTTATGGCATTTTGCAGCTCAGCAATGGCTTAACGGGAAATGTCAAAAACAAATCTGAATGAAAAACACTTGCAGTAATAGGAATTAAGTCTAAATTAATGAGGTTAGACTATATGGTGTGGAGATCAACTCCCCCAACTCTCTCAAATGCCACATCAGCGTTACCTCATTTTCCCCCTTTCTTCCCCCAAAGTTTGAAAATGGTATTCCTCTAATTCTACCAATCCCCCTTCATTTTTTTATTGGATAAAGTTTGATTAAAAAAAGGAAAAAAAAATGGGCCAATACCATGACAAGGGGAGAAAGGGGAAAACTCACCGAAGTCACCGAAAATTCTTTGCGGGGTAGGGCGGTGTTCCCCTTGGGGAACTTGTCCATGTCATCAGCCCTAATCCATTCCCCGATTCCACACCAAATAGTCTTATCTTTTAATACCATTTTATAATTTGACAATTAAAACACCATTTGACAACAACATTTTACGAAAAATAAAACACCATATGACATCACCTAAAACACCACTGACAACACCACCATTCAAAGTTTACAACAAATACAATGTCTTTCTATTACACTTGAAGCTATATTTTTTTTTCTCTGTCGATATAAGGAACGTATATATTTGATATTTAAAGAACATTATTCTTTTTGAGTCAAGGGACTCTCTGAAAGCAACCTATCATCCTCGATGATTGAGGTAAGCTTTGCCTACGTAACTCACTCCTTTTAGTTGTTGAACCTTTTTCTTCAACTTAGCAAATCAGTAACATTGTCTCTTTCACACTTTAAAAAAAACCTTTGATTTGATTTTCTTTGGAGTGAATATGAGTCTCTTTCACACTTAAAAAAAAACTTTGATTTGATTTTCTTTGGAGTGGACATGAACAGAGGCGAAGTATTGTTGGGGCTAGGGGTGGCCCTGGCCCCGCTGTTTTTTGGCGCAGTAGTGAAAATTTACGATTTTCATAGGTAAATTGAGTCCGGGTTGAGTCCGGCCCCCGCCGATTTTCCACTACCAATAAAAAAATTTTGAGTTCGGCCCCTGCCGATTCCGAAACCAAGCTTCGCCACTGGATATGAAGAAGATTTAAGGATGTGTCAGTTGCTATTAGTTAACGTCCATTTAATAATCATTAATTTGTTGCTATTGTTGGTGCCGTGGTTTATAAACTACCCAATCATTTTACATATAAAACCTTTTATCTAAAATTGCTCTATTAAATTAGCATAATTTTCCACCTACCTAGTATACTTCTGGATAGATCGAGCTGATTATCCACCAAAAGGGCCTTCATACCTATATGTAAACAGTTGAGACTCGAAAAAATTGGTCGAGTTGGGTTGGGACAAAATGAGTCAAGGTTGGCAGGCCGTTTAAGAAAAGGAGGATGTTGTTTCCTTGAACGGTTGAATCGACTCTACCTACTTCACAAGATTCCATTTTATTTGAAATGTTAAAAGTTCAAATAATATTAAAATTTATATAGTTCAAATAAAAGTTCTCATGTGTTCACCTCAAGATCCAACAAACTTGTAGCAAACTCTGATTATAAAGTAGCTTTGTCACCATAAAACTTAAAAGGTTGCCTTGTTTTAAAATTAATCCAACACTAAACTAAGACATAATGAACAAAAACAGTTGCACTGATAGTCAAATATCTAAAATACATCTCAATAAAAACAATGTAAGGGGATCTTGTAGAGCACAGCCAATGCATCAGTATTTGGTAAGGTTGTAAAAGGCGGCCTAGGTGGCCACCTAGGCGCTAGGCTGGGGGTAAAATCGAAATAAGGGGGTAGTCGGAATCCTAGGCGTTTTGGCCATTAGGTGGTTTTTTAAATTTTTTTATTTTTTATTTTGTTGAATGTTACCTGTGATGGAGATGAAGATTTGACGTGGAAATGGAAAAAAAAAACGAACATTAGGGCTGCTATGAAGGTTGAATCTGAATCTGTTACCTGTGAATGTTACCTGTAAAGTTATGAAGGAGAAAGGAAGATGACAGAAGATGTGAACCTGGAAGTGGGAGGAGAAAAGAAATAGGGCGGCTGGGCTATTTAGGGTTTAGTACTTTAATATTATAACTTTTACTATATACAACTTTCATCCTTGATATTGTAACTTTTATCAAAATTGACCTTACACTATGTCTAATATTTTTTTGATTACTTTTCTTGTTTATTAAGTGTATTAATAAGATCTTGTACTTCTTTAGGTTGTAAATATAGTTTTTTACGTGTAACATAGAGGTCATTTATAAATAAATCATGTATATCCTTTTTAAAACCAAGTATATATCTAAGTATTTCTAAGTATTATGTGTATATATCTTAACATATTTTCAAAAACACCTAAATTTGTGTATATATATATATATAAAATACCTATAAAAATCACCAAAACGCCTAATTCCGCCTAGTCCCGCCTAGTCCCTAGGCTAGACCTCACCGCCTGCCTAGCGCCTTGTACAACCTTGGTATTTGGTAATGATTACCATAATCAAATATAATAAAAATGCAATGAATCTAATAGATAAGAATGAAAATTTACTTTATTGGCCAAAAGACCAATTTACTTTATTTCCTTCATCGGCATTGTTGAGTACTAGTGGGAATGCCCGCGCGTTGCCGCGGGTACTTATGGTTTTTTGGCACACATTGCGTGGTGAGTATTATATATATATAAAAGATCTGAGACATTAAGAAGATAAAATACAGCCAGTATATGGAATGGAATTCCAGACTTTGTATACAATACAAAAAGGCAAGTATTATTATATTAGTACTTGAACATTGGATGACTGGAGTTTTTGACTACACATATACTTTGTCACAACTTTGCATGTATTTTGTTGCTGAGTACAGGTTTACCTTGAAAGACACAATGTTGAACATTGAAATTTTCCCACCTGAAGCATATATCACAAAATAAAAATCAATGTGTGCTAGTGCTATGCATGAACTGCTTCTTAAAGGTTGAGATCTATCGTACCTTTATTAATAAGAAGACAACTGATTGGTAGTCATTGTTGTGGTGTAACATTGGTAGTGGCCATCATACTTTAGAAATAAGTAATCATCAAACAACCATTTAGATTTTGTTTATTGTAGGCCACTTATGCACCATCTGAATACCATTTGATCCAGGGCTACAATACCACTCTAGAAATTGCATAAAGAAGTTGAGAAACCTGCATATACCTATCTTGTTTAGCATTATGCAACAAACTTATTAGAAGGCAATTTTAAGTTTTCAACCAAGTGATAAATAGAATGATTTGGGTCATTTTTAATATTTTTAAAGGTTTAAAACGAAGCGGATCAATAGAAGTGCAGCGATAAAGTTTTTAATACATATATTTGTTAAAAATGATGGCATAAATAAACGAAAATGACGACGCAATGTCTATAGATCAAAGTAAAAAAATGAGGTTCCCTTTTAACTATTGGCCTGAACCAATTGTAAGTTTGAATAACTCTTTATGTCTATACCAATACTTTGGGAAACGACACTCGTGTGTTCCTAAAATTTGGGGGATGGAGTGCGCTTTTCTTCTCAATCAACTAAACCAGCACATTGAACGAGACAATAGTTTTAATTCGTTTGTTGCACAAACTTACCATGTGAATGTAAACACTTTTATGCATCCCAATTAGTGTGTCTGAGTTAGAAAATTGAAGATATTGCTCAAAGTCTTGTGAGACATGTGTCTTAGTGGATCAAATACATAATTTGACTGGATGAGAGTTAGCAAGCTCATGAGTTTTGCAGCCGCCTACATACAAAGTACAAAGTGTAAATAGCAATATTGTTTTATGTAGGCATTAGCTCTAAAGTGTTGTGTATGCATATCAATTCGCATATAAACAAAAGTTATAGCTATAACTATTTATACTCCTTTCCTTTGTTTCTTCGTCAATATCCTTCTTCATGGGAACAAACAGACAATGAATTAAAGAAAACTATTGTACTATCTACTAAACTAACAAGTATACCTGGCAAAACGGGTAGGCGGCTGGGGTTGGGTCACGGGTCAAAATGGATATGGATTAAAACGGGTCGAGTCAGAATGGGTCGCTTTAGAAACAGAGGGTCATATTAGTCCATGTCAGGACGGTTCGGGTCATGATGGATGCGGGTCAGAACGGTTTGGGTTGGATGTTTAATGTGTGGTGACGTTGTATTAGCATAACAAAGTTAAGCATGTCAAAAACAATCCATATAAAAATAGCCATTTTCTATATGGGTTGGATGCGATCAACGAGTCTTTAAGTTAAAAATACATCATTTTCTATATGGGTTAGGATGAGATCAATGGGTCTTTTTTTTTAATAATGTTAAAAAAAATAACTTTCAATTTCAAATTTCTTATTAGTATTATTACCTATGATAGAAATGGCAAAAAAAATTTAATGAAATCTAAACCTAGTCAGCATCAATTTTCTAGCGAAGCATGGCCCCATTGCATATTCAAAGTCTGGATGAAAAACATTGGTTTCTAACATTCATTGCCTCCAAAACCCAGAAAGTAGACAATGTTTACTATTTAATGTTAAGCGTTGCTGTTTAATTCCTTTCCAAGACATCAAATCACAAGTTTCTCCAATTAACTATCTTTTAGTCCACAAAAGAAGCCCCACTGCTCAAATACCAAACAATATGATCCATAGTAGCAACAATCAAATAACCCATATCAACAACCAGATGATACAACAAGCACTAATGCCCAACCCAAAATCAGCATATAGTAGCCATTTGTTTTCAGTCTGACCATCAACATAATAACAATAAAAAGATTTGCACATTTATAACCACAAGAGTTGCATAATAAATAATAATTAGCGTACAACTAACACCAATCATTCAAGTTTCAACATATTTTCAAACTGAGTTTGGCCAGAAAGAATAGGAATAAAAAACAAAAAGACCGTATGCCCAATTTAAGCACAGGTAAACGGGCTAAAACTATCTCATCCATGAATAGGTATTAGAAGTGTTCAATCAAAATCAACACCATATGTGTAATCGTGGCAGTAATCAATGGGATATATATAATCTTTTCTTGGCCTGGAGATGATGTCAAGTTCATGCATCCATTTAATCAACAACTAAGTCACTGAAAATTTTAAGATTTACAAGTGCTCACGAAGTAAGATTGTAAGGAATAATACCTTTTGAGGAAACATGTCCGGTGTAGGGGAAAATCGACAAAAAAATAAGGAACACATACAATGGCATCTTAAAATTAAGATAACCAAACAACAGAGTTGATGAACGTGCAAGTTCCTTCTCAATTTTGGACTTCATACTACTTCGAGCCCACTTTCAGTAGTGCTTATCTGAAAAGTGCAATTTTATGCCGATTTTTCTTTTCTTTAAGGTGCCCTTTCAACCCGAACCCACTTTAGACGGAACTCGTTTTGACCCGCTGCCTACGTTCCTTGGCTATTTCCCTATGTATATAGATAGATAGTAAACTGATGGGGAGATGATCATCTCTACTATATATGGGCAATGAAAATTTGAAGTTATAACTAACCTCAAACTGTTGTTGAGTTCTCTTGCCATGCGTATATAGGAAATGAAATTGTGAGTAGTCTTTCACCAAACCTTGAACCTTGCTTGCTCTGTAACTCGTATTTATAATCATCCTATATACAGACAAAAAGACATCAATTCAATTGAAACAAACCAAATACAAAGAAATTATCCCAAGACGTTTTTTGTTATGCAAAAAGATAATAACTTTACACGGAAAACATATTAACTACCTTTAAAAAAGTGTTATTTCTGTCCCATGAAGAAGCTGCTTTTCAGGGTCAGCTTCTTCTTTAATTACATACGAGCTGCTCTCAACCGATGCTTCCCAAATATAGTTTTTGTCTGATTTGGGACTCTTTGTGGAGATAGTCACCTATTTGTTTACAAGATAAAATCAACAATAAAATAACCACAAAAATAACAAACAGTTATGTGAGGAGAATGTAACTATAGACCTTTTCAGCAACAAAAAGCCGAATAGAAGCCCACACCAACTTGACCAATCAAACTGTTATCACTTCCAAGATCCTTGTTCTCCTACAACATAACATAAAGAATTGTATTTAAGAAAACTACATTACATTCATTCAATCGAGAAGCTTTTCGAATTCGTCTAAACAAGGTATCACATCTATCTGCATCATTCACCTTGTTATTCTACTAAAATTGTTGACTTGACCCTGTAATCGGCAACTTGAAATCGACACGAATAGGTGTCAATCAAACCTGGATTGAAATTGATAGTAGGTTCTCAATTTAAGCGATGATATGAGATCCCATCGGATCGATTAAAATTTTTATATTGCATCATCACAATACGACTAATATAAACCCATATTTCGCACAATAAGATCATAAAACCAAAGCTAAAAAAATATGCATTGTAATACTCTAAAATGTTGACAAAGCATTAACGGTGTTTTTTCAACATTGTCTCAGCATCCTCAGTGAGGTCAAGGTACACTTCATCAATAGATGCACCCCCGCATCACCCCTTCCTCGCTAGAATATAAACAACCTGCAAAAACAAAAGTAAGCACATCAATCTTTTACCATTTCTGCACCCAATAACAATGCAAAACTCGAACTGTTCAAAAAGTTTTGAAATGTATGAACCTTTGAACCAACATTCCTATGTATAGTTAATTCAGCTTTTCGGACCTGGACCCAGCGAATTTAGGGACAATCTTTCTTTGCTCCATCACCTCTCATTGAGCTTCACGTCAAATGAGAATTTGATAAACGAATAATCAGAATTAGTACTAAAAAAATTATCTATAAATATCCGAAGTTAAGAAAGAGTGATACCATTTTAACACCTTTCCTAGCTTCGTAACTGACAACAATCAAACTTCCACCTTTCCAAGGGTTGTGTTGAACTACAGCAAATGGGTTGTCCTCTTAATCGAAAAGGTTTGGGAATGTTTAACTTGTATTGTTGTGTTATAAGCCCTACTTTTCTAGGATTGGTATGAAGTAACGGTGATTAAACTAAACAAATAGAGCATAAAAGAAATGAGAGTAGAATGTCTCTCCGTGGTACATACCTGAAAGGGATTTGAAACCAACATCCCATCAGTTGCGATAAAAAAATTCAGAATATAGTTGAGCCTGCCATAACCAACTTTAGTTATCTGGCTATATGCAAACCCAATTTGTGTTTTTAACCTGGGGGATGGAAACAGTTGGGATACTGAAAAGACGAATTGAATGAGAAGAATTGAAGTTTGCAGGGTTTCGGTGGATAATAATGTGTAGAGTTAATGTGATGAGTTAGTTTGTGGGTTACATGTTGGAAAAGATATTAAGTATGTAAACATATAGAATGTGCATAATATGTTATACATAAGGGCCTAAGGGGCAAAAAGGGAAGGAAATGATAAAAATATAGAGATTTGTAAAGAGACTTTTCATATGCCATCTTAAAATTGATGTGAAATTACCTTTAAGGATATGCCTCCTCCTTAATAAGGTAACATAGATTAATTACTATTACACCATTAAATTTTGAATTGTAGCCCTCCTTCTTAAAACATCCTGTACTTTAGGTGTTTGAAGAGTATTGAATTGGGTGTTTCATTGAATAAAATGTTTTAAGAAGGAGGGTTGCAATTCAAAATTTAATGGCGTAATAGTAATTAATACTCAACAATGCCGATGAAGGAAAATGTAATTTGTTCGAATATATAATTTAAAAAATAGAAAGTAACATTAAATGTGTTCAGTATTTATAAAATTGTTAATATTTTTACTTAAAATACCAATCAATAATAAATTCAGGTTTGCGAAATTGTTTCCGGTTAAGTAGGTGAATTAAGAATATTGTTCTTGATGAATTAAAGAAATGTTTGTTGTGTTTGGAGATTGGTTTCGGGATCGGGAATCAATTCCAATTGAAAAAGGTTTCGGTGTGTGGAGATTGGTTTCGGGAACGGGAATCAATTCCAACTAAAAAGAGCAAACCCGTAGAAAGAATGAATGAGCCCCCAAGAGCAGATCTTGATGAATGATGCCTTCAAGAGCGAATCTTGAAAATGAAAGAAAGAGATGATGCAGTCAAGAGTAGATCTTGAAGAAAGGAAGAAAGCAGTCAAGAAACTCGTTTTTGAGTTGACACATGAAGATCAAGAACCTGCGTGGTTCGATCAAGAAAGATAGCAAGATGAACCTGCGTGGTTCGTTCGAAAAAGAAGAGCAAGAATGAAAGCAAGAATGATCAAGACCCAAGTGGTTAGATTGGGGAAGTAAGAGAAGCATGGTCAGGTTTTAGGATTAAGGGGGAATGTTGAAAGTTAATCCTAAAACGCGTATGAGTTGAAAGTTGAAGGACCAAAGTGAAAGATTGGTTTAGATAAGTTTTAATGTTTAGAATTATCGATGTGAGTTAGTATTAGATTAGAATTGCTAGAAGTATTTGAGTAGGATTAGTATAGCTAGTTTAATATAAATAGGGCTCTAGGTTAATGGTTTTATTTGGCCATTGTTCGTTTGTTCGTTTGGTTGAATAGAAAGAGTCGCGGGTTCGTCCCTCCAAATATCTCATGTTCGTGTTTGATCTAATTGTCTGGGCCAACAAAATTTAGGTGAGATTTCTGTCCGTAAGGGTTCAGGGTCGAATTTTGGCAGAGGGTGAACTGTGTCACTGATTTAAGCTGGTACTAATATGACAACCATGGGATTTCTACTCGGGACTTGGTGATCAAAGACCAAAAGGTCCAACCGGGTGATCTAACAGTACAAAAAAAAAAAAAAAAAGGTAACGGGTCGGAAGAATCCGGATCCGCGGGAACACGTCGTTACGATGACAATCAATCAAAATTCTTAGCATACAAGATACTGAAATACATACACATATAGTGGTGCAAGACTTTTTGTGTCAACATCCCCATCAACACCCTCCACCTGTTTTTTATAACTCTTAACTAAATAAATAAATGTCACCCTAATCCTATTATTCATCAAACCCCTCTTTTTTCATCTCAAAAAAAATACTTCTTTTTCGTTGATTTGAGTTAGCCTTAGCCATGCTTCAATTCAAAGACCCTTTAAAGCTTAGAACCAAAAAGGTAACATCTTTACACACATCTACACTTTCTTGGTTAATTCTTGATAATAATTTAGAAATTAGGGGTTTTGAATTATGATCACACTATAATTTTTATAATTGTGTTTTTATTATGCTTTTGAGGAGAACCAATACGTTTTTGTACCCCTGGCATTTGATACCTTTGGCTCCTTGGCATCGGAAGCCATCCGTTTCCTTACCAAAGTCCAACGGGTTATCCATAGCAGTGTCTCGACTCCGGAGGGCATGGGTTCGTGTTTAGTAGGTTAGGGCTTGCCGTCCAGAAAGGGGTGGCGGCGCAGCTTGTTGCCCGCCTACCTGCTATCTTGATGTAATTTTTTGTGGTTATGTGTTAATAAAAATGATATTCATTTAAAAAAAATATGTTTTTTAAGCAGTGATACTGGACAGTCTTGATTATTTTTTTTCAGGTTATTGTTTTTATATCTTATGACAATGTATTAGTTTGAGTTTCTTATGCTTAATTGTGTTTTGATTATATTTCATGAGAATATATATTAGTTTGATTTGCATAGTTGTAAATTGATGTGATCTGTTGTTATTGGTGAACAGATTGTGTTTGAAGATGTATTCTGTGCTCAAGATCCAGGCACTCTTGAACAGTTGAAAGAGTTAAGCTCTAAGCGCGTAAGCGTCGAGTTAATTAACGAAAACAACTCGATTACAGAGGCGATTGCCAGGGAAATGTCTGGGGGATTAACTTCTCAATGCGAACAGGTAACATATATATTAGCCTACTAGATTAAAGCCCGTGTGGACACACGGGAAGTCTAAATCATTTTTTATTTTTTAATAGAATTAGCAAAGTCAAGGAAAGTCTGTTTACTAAGGTCTGTTTCAGAGCAGTGAGTCTGTTAAGAAGATCTGTTTGAAACAGCTGTTGCTTCAAACAGCGGAACAACTGTTGCTAAGGTCTGTTCCCTAAACAATTGTTGCTTCAAACAGATATTGCTCCTGTTTCAAACAGATCTCCTTAACAGACCCACTACTCAAGTTTGTGATTATTTTGAGGATTGAATTTTGTTGTTGTTACATTTTAGGATATCCGAAAGTTAGAACTATATTTGCCATTGTTGGAGAACTTGGTTCAACATGTTGATTTGATTGGTGATGATCCACGGGTGATCAGTTGGACTTCGAATCTTAAAATAAGGTGGACTAGTCCTCTTAGTCATTCTCCTTTCTTCAATCTCATGGGTCCTAGGTTCTTTCAGATTGATAATTTGCGGTTTGAGCTTGGAATCGTTCTGTTCTTTTATGGTGCACAGCTTCGAGAATGGGCTTCCCAAGTTGTAGCCACAGGTAGAAAGTCATTTCCGAAAAACATTCATACTTTTGTTCTTTTATGTAAATTACATAGAACGGGAACCAACTTTGAGCTGATCTCTGTAGTGGGTAATCTTGACTTCTTTTCCGTCAACATATGACATGACCCTCAGGGGCGGACCTAGCTTGAAGCTAGGTGCCGCGTCCGTTGCTACTCAACTTCGCGCGCGTAGTGGAAAATTAGTGGATTTTTTTTACGACATTTGGAAAACGTTACTACTAAAATGAAAACGTTACTATTGAAATTAATTTCTAGATCCGCCACTGATGACCGTTGGTCCTTTTAGCGAGTGCATATGTAGTTTGTCACCCACAACAGTAAATCAGACCAAAGTTCATCACATTTTATTACGAAATTCGGCCGGCCTGCTTATATGGTTATTGATAAATTATGTTGTGTGCGTGTATATAAATTATTACAGATTTAGTACGATCTGCGACCCTGTTTAGAAAAGCTGCAGGGGTTTATCAATACTTGGCTCATGAGGTTTTACCCTCTTTACAAGGTGTACGTGTTCCCGAGGGTCCACCAGAAGCCACGTCATCAGTTTCTTCGGTTATGAACTTAATTTGCTTGGCTGAGGCTCAGGTTGGAGTTCAAGTTTAATCATTTATTTCCCTTTTCATTTGTTTGAATATGCGATGATTTTTATAATTTTATTCTTGTAAATTTATAATAAGTAGATAGTAACTATCATGAAAGCCGAAGAGAAGCAAACTGCTGATGGGCTTTTGGCAAAGTTGCATTTTGGCGTTGTTCAGTTATTTAACGAGGCCATGGATTTTTATTCAGCTGCAGCCAAGGAATGCAAAGATATCTCACCAGTCTTGATGGTATAACTGAATATTTTAGTTTTTTGTAGACATGATGTGGATCCAGTTCATATAATGTTGCCATTTATTTGGTTGTTTGTGTAGGATTACATTTCATGTTCTAAAGTGGTACACGAGTTAAGAAGTTACAAATACATGGCACAGGCTGTAAAAACCGAGGGGCAAATTGGAACTGCTATTGGACTCCTTAAACTCTCATTAAACAAAGTAGACAAGAATTTAGGTGGAATGGAATCGTGGCGAGCGGCTATAAAGCAAGACATGGACACCATGGTTGATTTATTAAGAAAATATGAGCACGAAAATGAGTTTGTTTGGCATGAAAAAGTACCTTATGATCACCATTTGCCGTTGCCACAAGGAAAAAAGATAGCGACTTCCATACCTTATCGTCCTGAAAGATGGGAAAGAACTCTTGCACTCAAGATATAAGTGTGTAATATTTTCAATTCACGGAGGGTAAACCGTAAAAGGCAATCACTTCCTCCATATTTGACGTGGCAAAGTCGTTTGTTATATTTTGTTCCTGCACTAGAATATTCGGTTTGTTGGGAATTTGAGGTCATTAGGGGGTGTCATTTTTGTAGTTATGGTGATAAATTTAGCGGTGGCAAGGGGTGGTATTCGCGGTAATGGATGTTTGGGCGGTAGGGGCTGCATACTGTATGATAGTTGATGGTAAGGATTGTTTCTATTGTAGATATCACCAACTGTTATTGTATTTTAAGGCAACTGCAAAAAGCTTTGTTTTACTGACTTTTTTTTAATCTCTGTGTGAATGGTAGGTAGTTATTGTTAGGGGGTTTGAACAAGCTTAGCGAGGTTTACCTCGGGCTTGTGCTTGAAGTTAAACGAGTCAACTTGGCTCAAAACTTTCGTCTTATACAATCTGCAGTGGTAAAAAAGCATGAGTTCACACCTATTGGTTGATGCTAAGTTGGAAAATATTAAAACTGGTCTCCTATAATGCTACTTGGGTTATACCTTTTGTAAAAGTCTTGGGCTTCTAATTTAAACGAGTTCAAAGAGTCGGTTTAACTTGGTTTCACATCACTTTACTGATTCACAACCCATTCCTACCATAAAACTCAAATGTTGGAGGGTTTGTAGCCGGTGGGTTGTCTGTAGTTGGGGGCTCGTAGATGGACGGTTTGCACGGCGACGGGATGATCATCGACAGTATGAAGATCCCGTTGATTCAAGGTGAAACAAAATCACCACCACCCATTTAAAATAAAATATGGAGAAATTTAATGAATGGTAAAAGAAATGGTTTAAATATGGTGTGGTTTGAATACAGATGGTAAAATTTTATATAGAGAGTTAAATTAGTAAAAAAAAATTAATCTAAGATGAAACCGTTGGGAGGGGGGATCAAACTTGAAAACGTGTAAGTAACAATTGTCTGGAACCTAGGAAACGATACCCAAACCCACTACCCCTGTCACTGACGGCAATATTGCCATAGGAGTAGTGTGGTACCCGTGCCAAAACCGGGTGACACCCCGACCCCTAATTCCTTTGCCAACCCTGTATTTTTTGGTCTTCCGCAAACCCTTGCGAACTTCTTTTCTTGTTTTCCAAGTTGTCCACTAGCTTTAGCCTACATCAAATTAAGTATGGGCCAATAGCTTTAATTAGCTTTCAATATTTCGTTTGAGCCCATATACGATTTAACTCATATTTTGCAAATCCAAATTGCCTTCTGCTAATTTGGCCCAAGCCTTCTTGATACCGATTTAATCAACATATTATTTTAGCTTTTCCTTATCTCGTTGAGTTTTGAAACCAAGTTTTTTCCATGTACAGCTCTTGGAATTGCTACCCAAATGATTGTCACTCTGTTAATAAATAGTCATCATCCAAATTTTAAGCAAACAATACTCTAAATTTTCAACATGTGAATTGAAATGATTTTTATTAAGGTTGAAAATAATAATAATAATAATAATAATAATAATAATAATAATAATAATAATAATAATAATAATAATAATAATAATAATAAATCAAATTGGCCTTGAGTTCTAATCAAATTCTTACTCCTATTTGTATCTACATAGTTACATCTCGTTTTAGCTAGTTTTCGTTAAAAATTATTAAATTTCAAATATGAACCATCTAAGGGTAAAATTTAATAAAAACAACCCTAAAGTTACTCAAAAGAATAGGAAATATTTATATAAAAATATGTATATTACAGGGTATATCAAATACATATATGGATGTCGGAAGGTTTACGCCATGACTTGGAGTGGATGATTTAAAGTTTTAAACAACGTATGCTTACAGTCCTATAGCAGAAGGGCATAAGGGTAACACGTTATTTTTAAACAACCATAACGTTTTCATATGTTTAACATTTTTAAAAAAAAAAAGTTGCACTATAAATATGAGTATTTAAAATACTAATTTAATTTGAGGATGATACTACAGTTTTTAATTTTAAAAAGTTAACATATTACATGATTATTATTGTTTGTCTTCCACGTCGTATTGAACGTGCACCCCTCTAATATGGATATACCCTTAAAGAGAAACCCCTCCCCCCATGTGCGCGCGCAAACACACACTTACCCATCCTATATAAACGAGGTGGTGGTTAAACCAAAACGGGGGGTGCCAGAGCCATCTCACCACCCTTTCCCCTTCGTTGTTAATGTGGTAATGTCCTATTGTCCTTGAGTGCTAAATAAGGTGTTGTCCTCTAATGCGCAAATCAATTTTTTTCTCTAAAATTTAGTTAAATCACAATGTGATAGCTAAAGGACGACTTAGTTAAAACCCATTATCTACGTGACACTGATGCAACGGAGAGTTATGTTAAACCACAACAGATAGTATACGTTTGGTTTTGTTGGTGTGCAATTTGCTTTCTTACAAATTTGAGTTCATGCACCTTGAGAAAATATATGGTTAGATTTGAACATTAAGAACAACTAGATTTTTTTTTAAGAGTAGTGTTTCAGTGGTAAAGATATCCCTTTGAGAGTACTCCTGCCCAGGATCGAATCCCTCTCCACACGGATTTCTCCTTTCAAACCCAATGATTATTTTTTCGGTGAAGCAAGGATTCGAACCTGAGACCCCCGGACAAGAACCCCACTAATGTGAGTAAACCTTCTCACCCCCGTTGCAATCACTGGGCTACAACATCATTGGCAAGAACAACTATATATATGTTTTGTTTTGCGGTTCTTGCATAAAGCAAATCAAACTAGATGTTTATTAAACCCTTTTTGAAACGTTGGATATTCTATTTGCTTGTGTCACAATCGTGCACCGTCTTAATTCCTTTTTTGATAGGTATAATGTTAGAATGTGTGTTTTATTTTCATGTGTTTGAAGTGTTGCTTATGTGAAAGGTACTGCTTAAACGTAGAAGCTTATACTTTTATTTATAGAAAATAAATTCATAGAAAGTTAATAAACTTCTTATTGTTGTAAAACAACAGCCTATTAGTAACCAACATACAAAATATTGGAATTATGAGCAAAGATTAGATGAAGATATAGAGAGAGATAGAATAGAGACATCTTATTCATTGAGTGTATATTAACAATTACATGAAGCCACTATTTATAGGGAATTAACATTAATTCAAAGGTAATGACTAGATGGAGGTTTTGTATGTGGAGAGTCACCACATTAAGATGCATTCATAACACTCCCCCTTGACTATCCACATCATGAAATAATATACCATAAATTATTCTTTTAATACGCTTAGTGATGCTGCCTCGTTAAAAACCTTGCTAGGAAAACCCAATGGGAAAAAAACCATAGCTAAGGGAAAAAGAGTGCAGCGCGTATTAACTCCTACCGATACTTCTGGATCAGTTGAGTTGACTAGTTAAAAACCTTATTAAGAAAACACGGTGGGACAAAACTTAGTGAAGGCAAAAATAGTGCACCGCTTCTAATACTCCCCCTCATTTTAATATGTATCTTTCGAATGACTGTGTTGATCTTCTATGAAAGTTGCTCAAAACTTTTTGTAGCCAATGAATTGGGTCTTGATCTCTTTATGTACGATTCTTTAAACAAAGCAATGATGTATGATCTTCATGCGAGACTTCTAGTGACTCTTCTCGTATATGCATGCCATGGAATCAACGAGTGTGTTGTGTTACATTCCCTGCATTAATAAGACTAACCAAACCCCTTTTTTACAGGTTAGTAGTGTTACATTCCCTGCATCAAAAAGACTAGCCAACTCCTTTTTTATGGGTTAGTAAAATACAAACTCATATTTTTCATATCTTGAGAGTATCAAAATATTTGATTTTAAATCATTTCAATGTCTCATTACTGGAAACAAACTATATCTTATTAACACATTAACATAAATTAATGATATATCTAGTTGTGTATAATGTGCACGAAATATTGCATCAATTGCACTTAACTATGGTACTTATCCACCGATAATCTTTATTCAGAATATGATAATAATAATTCACTTTATACAAAATGTTTTGACAATCTCCAACTTTCTTAGAGATTGACCTTCAGATATTAAAATGCCCCAACATCTTTTGGATGTAACTTGACAAAAATATGGTTAACAAATGCTCAACCTGCATATCATCTCGTCAGGACATATGATAATATGATCAACATATCTTATAACACATGAACGAGTACAACATATTCATGTCTTTTGCCTCAGAGATAACCACCAAGTTGATTATACCATGTCTGAGTAAGGTATTTTTAGTTCATATATAAAAATTGTTAAATTGATATAATATATTTCTCGACCCTTTAATTCCAATGCCTCAATGCATTTACAATCAATCATGGACTCCCTTCCATGGTAACCAACAATGTACGTTAATGAGCTCTTCAAGAGTCTTGTCACATAAAGCATATTGTTTTCCATATTATATTCAAAGAACTCGTTACCTGTTTCACTTCCATTTCGTATTGTACCATCTTACATACTTTATAATCACCATATGCTTATTATTTCATAGGAATTACATCCTAAAGATGATTGCTTTTAAGCGCTAAATTGCCTCATGGAACTTATCATGAGTTCCTATTATATTTAAATTTATCAATGTATACAACATATATAATGTGTGTGGATCCAAATCTGTATACAACAGTTACATCGTTCTCGAGAACTTGATTTATATGATTTTGAAAACTTAAATCCTTCAGGGATTTCATGTAAAATTCATTATCATATATTTAAGATATCATAATATTCATTAGACGCATATCAATTCTCTCTTATATTACCAGATTCCAACATTGTTGCATCCACCACAAGAGAATTTTCTCCTCATAATTTTTCTTGAGTCTTTACTAAAAACTCATGCCAAAAATTGTGCCTTATATTTCATAATGTCACTTTTCTCATTATGATCCTGCACAAAGGCTCATTTATATATAACACATTTTATAACTTTTAGTTGTATGGACCATTTGTCCAAAATTCTAGGTTCATGAGAGATTTCAATTCTGCCTTACTTGCGTCTTTCAATATTTGGCCAATCATTTCACATTTCATTTATCGGCAAATCTTAGTTCATGATCCTCATCATTTTCATTATTTCAAGCGCTATATTTATACAAAATTATCATCGACGTCGATTTTGTTTCGATTCCATATATTTCTAGACATGATATAATTTACTGAGATATCTTTACTTTCAGGTACCTGGGGTTCTTTTGGAACCATCATGTCTAATGTCTCTTCAAGAGACCCTTTACTATACCTCGACTCGACCATTTTCATTACCTCCTCCATTTTCGAGGATTTTTATTCTTTGAACCGACTAGTCTACCACGCCTCAGGCATGCCATAGACTTACCACCAATGTATGGTTGTCCTTTCTAGGACACTAATTCAATTGGAGCACTAGCAGTTGATACATGTGACTTAGCTAGTCACTATATTTAGGTCAGTGAATACATCTGGTAATCAATTTATTCTTGTAAATGAATTATCCTTTGTACTTTCAGTTCACACTTATTAATTTGAGGATCAAGTGATAATTCATTTCATCTTTTTCAACTGCTTTTTATCTCCCCTTCATGTTGGAAATATTGATTGTTAAATAAAAATCAATCAAGCAAATCGCACCTTTAACGACTATAAGTACGTGGCTATCAATATATTCTTATCCAACATATATTCTCAACATTCTTTGAAGTCCCATCTTTTGTGCATTGTGGTGGATCAATTGCAAAATATATCGCACATCAAAACAATAGATGGGAAGTGTTTGGTTCCTGACCGAAAACCAATTATAATGGGGAAAAGGTTAAATAACTTGTTGGCTTAATGTGAATAATATTACATCATGTAAAAATACATGTTCCCATATACATATGTAAACCTTTGCTCTCATGATTATTGGCTTCACAATTAATCATATGCGTTTAGCCATCATCTTTAACAAGAGCAACAACATTTGTCACATGTAGTTTGACACTTATTTCAATAATCATTAAGAAAATGGGAATCAAGATCACCACATTTATCAAAACTAATATGATAGTCTAGAGTAATGTGCTTGCTATCTTATCAGCTAAGCCACTTTCAAGCAAACTTCAGGTTGCGAATTTGATAACCATTTAGACGATGCATCGATTTTAGAACACTAAATGGTATCATGTTGGGATACACATACCCTTTTATCATTTCCATACCATATTAGAGATTTACACCCATATTAGTTGCTAAATAATTATCTTCCCCTTGAGAGCAAACATTGTATGTTTAATTACCATAAAGAATATTCTGGTCCTTCAATATTTTTCACATCATCAGTGACACGGAATGGTCTAACCGGTCAAGCCAATTTATTGTAATTCATGATCCGAAAACTTCTAGTTTACGATCATATATTCTTTAGTTGTACTCGTGTTTGTCTAATACACGATAAGAAATACGAGAGAATATTGTATAACTATTTCAAACATTCTTGTTATACACATGTTTCCCATATCTTATTCTCGTATGATTACTCCCTTAATGTGCAACTTCTTGTGATCAATTTCAATATTAACATGTTGACGTTATTTACATGATGATCTTTACAATTTTGCTCACGACTTTTATATCGAGCATGATCATTATCACATATCAACTTATTTGATCTCATTTACTTGAGCATCATAATAATTTCCTCAATTACCATGATTATGAACTTTACATTGGTCATTATATCATCACATTCACTTCAAGGAATGGACTATAACTACATAACTTTCATGGTGTCATCAATACAATTTTCTTAATTATGTATATGATCACAACTTTTATACAACTCTTTATATCATCACATTTCATTTGAATGAAGTACAACCATATCTTTATATCGATCAATAACGTCACGTTCACTTTAGGGAACGGATTATAGCAACATAATTTTCATGGTTGCACCATTACAGTTTCCTGAGTTATGTACATGATCATTCATTACGATTTATCATTCTAAATTCTTACAAGCTTCCATAAATTTATAATAAATCTTAGAGAGTATGACAACTCAAGTGTCATATTATAAATGAATCTTTCACAATTAATGGTATAACTGTGTTATAATATACCATAATGTTTTCTTTAAAACTGACGAACACAATGTATACATAAAGTTGTATTATATACTTATGGATAGAATAAATGAGACTACTCATTGCCATATTCCAATGATAACGCCTTTTGTTTTAATTCGTTCTACTAAAAATATTTATGATAATTATGATAAGTTTAATGATAATTAATATCTTGATTTATTACATTCAGTTTATTCTCATACATTACACAAATGTATGTTGTAACTTTAATTGAATGTAAGTTATATCAATTAAATAATTAAATGTATATAAAATGCAATAGAAAAAATAAAAAAAATAAAATAAGACCTAACCATAGGCAATATAAAATGTAAGTTCTCCAAACAAATAAAACACAACAAGACCCAAATATCATTCATGAAAACAAAGCGAGATAAAACAATAAAATTGTCGTATTGAGTATTATAGGCATGTTCAAAAGATTTGATGAAAGTGTCATGATTATCATAGGCGTGTTCAAAAGAGTTTGTTTACAACAACAATTTTATCAAGCTGTCATGATTGTCTAAATAAAGAATATAGTTATGTAAACTATAATTTGGATTACACCCAAATTATATGACCTGGATATTATTCCTTTTTCAAACATGATTCTCGTTTTAACCCAAAATTGTATGAATTACAATATGGATTGTGTTGAGAGAGTGAACAAAAACAAAATAACTAGAACATGTAGACTTACCCTATGTTAATATAATCTAACTCCAAAAGCAACTCGTGCTGATAACGTGTTGTAAAACAACAGCCTATTAGTAACCAACATACAAAATATTGGAATTATGAGCAAAGATTAGATGAAGATATAGAGAGAGATAGAATAGAGACATCTTATTCATTGAGTGTATATTAACAATTACATGAAGCCACTATTTATAGGGAATTAACATTAATTCAAAGGTAATGACTAGATGGAGGTTTTGTATGTGGAGAGTCACCACATTAAGATGCATTCATAACACTTATATAGTTCTAACTTTAAGCTATAGCTACTTTCCTAAACATTAATATTAAAATATAAATAAGATAATTACTTAGATCAAGAGTTTTTAATTTACTAAATATTCAATAAAACTCATATTAAAAAAATCGTCTTACATAACAAAATATACAATAGTTTCAATACATAAAAAAATCTAAAAATGTAGAGTCGTGATTATTAAAGCATTAATAACGTATGAGCTCACGTCACTAGGGATGACAATTAAACCTGAATCTAATGGGTAAATTCGAAACCCGACACATTTGAGACAGGTTTGGGGTCGGGTATTCGTGTAATCAGGTATGGGATTTGTTTTTATGTTTTTTTTGCGGGTTTAGGTTGGGTTTGGGATTTGATGATATACCCATTTACCCAACCTGATTACCCGATAAAGTATACTTGTTTACCAATTAGATACCCAATATAATTTCTTATATATCATTTTAAATATGTATGCATAATATATCTAATTGTCCATCTTGTGCTAAAAATTACAAATAATTAGTGTACAATTTGCTATCTATGTCTTTAAGTGTTTTTATATGATTTAAGTATTTTATATTTATACATTGTAATCGTTTACATATATATATATATATATATATAATAATACTAAATGTAATTGGTTAGTAGCTACACAATAGATACCCGGTATGTTTTTGGTCGGATATATCCAATTGGTAAGTTTTAAAATTAATGGCTTTACCCAAAACCCGCAAGTATACCCGACCCGACAGGTAATTACCTGACACAAACCCGACGGGTTTTTGGTCGGATATACTCAATGGGTAAGTTTTAAAAATTAATGGGTTTACCTAAACCTATCCCAAACCTGACCAATTACCATCCCTACACGTCACCCTACTTAAAACTTCATTATTATGTTTTTTAACGGCTAGCTCACACAATATCTAAACCTACTATTAAATCTACGTAAATATGCACATAACACTAGAATTCTCACCCACTTGAGGAGAAACCTGTTTCCGAAAACACTTTGTTATGTATGAACAAAGAAATTATAATGCCGTTCAATCCTTTAGATTACTAAATATAACATTTTGGATAACTACAAAAAGCCGCTGGGTCGTGGATGAATAGAAAGCATAAATCTCATCTTTGGTGAGAAAATCCATAATAGTTTTAGAGCTAAAAACCATCTTTTTTATAAAGCAAACATATTTCATGTCTTACTAATACCGATCAATATAATATGTAGTTTTGAATACTACAATCTTTATAAAAAAATTCATTTTACTTGCGGATTTATCGTGTGGCCTATATATTAAACAAATATTTATGGCCGTCTCTTAAATTTCGGGTCAGGCAGTGTGCATATAAACACAATCACATGGAATATCGCAGAATGTTAAAACTACGAGACGATTATAAGTTGTGCAGTTTGGAATATATTTTGTCAAAATTTGATGTACGTTATCTTGCCAAATATAAAGAGACAAATGACCTTTCATTCACCCAAGGGGCGTATCAACTGTTTGGGCATGTATACTTCAAATACGATATGATTTTTTATTATTTATTTTATATCAAATATTTTTTTAACAAAAATGATAAAATAAAATAAGAAACACTATAATCAGCATCTAAAAGCACTTAAAATAAAAAAAGAATAATTAAAAAAATGGACTTATTTTACAAACTAGATCAAAAATTCAAATAACTCATTATTTCAATATTTTTTTGTTATCATTAAGAACAATGAAGATGAAGAACATATAATAACTTAAACGATGAAGTCTTTCTAATTTATTTACCAAGGCAAAAACAAAATTGACATAGTTGATATATTTTAATACAAATTCTATCCATATTCCATGTCAATCTGTTTCGAATATATGTTTGTGTCTATCTCTAAACTCATATTCTTAGCTTATACTTTTGTCTCTTTGTTTCTACTTTCTAGTACACCGGTTGTACAACAAGTTCGAGATCGAATTGTTTCAAAACTAATTTGAAATCAAGCCAACAAAAACATCAGTGTGTCTACTCTAATCCAACTATTAAACTCATGTTATCTTCAACATTAGCTTGTGATTTTGTATTATTTATTTATTTTATTTTTATTTTTTTGTGTGTTTACAAGCTTAATTAACATTAATAGCAGATTATAAAATTATGAATATCATGGGCCTATCAAACAAACAACAAATTGATAATGTACTATTTTACGCAGTGGCGCAGGTTTGTTGGGGCGGGGAGGGGCGGCCGACCCCCCGGATTTTCGCGCAGAAATTCCGATTATACAGTATCTGTATAGAAAATTTTGAAAATATAAGGTTTCGACCCCCGAAACTGGTTTTCGACCCCCCGAAACCAGTGACTTCCGAACCCCCGATGACTTCCGACCCCCCCGAACCTTCGGGTCAAGCTTCGCCACTGATTTTACGTGCAATTTACTATTGTACTTCAGCAATTTGAATTATAATAATACACGGTACAAGTGGGCGATGCATGAATATTTAAAATGAATAGAATCTAATATGATAATATAAAGAAATGAGGAATATACTCCACCAATAAGCAATGATTCATTTTATCCTACAAATGCCCTCGAATATTCGGATATTTTGCCTAATTAAGAAAACTTGATATAATTCTTTAATATAAGATGGTCCCAAATATTATTTTGTGTTAGGTAATTTATTATTAATCTATATTTCTATTGTAAATAAAAAATCTTTCCAATCGTACGAAGATGGCGACGCTTGATTTGGTACTAACTAAACAAGTCGTACATTGTATAAATATATATTGCGTTTTATCTAAAATATACTAAACAATTTAATTAACCTAAGAAAGTGTAAACTCGATAATGATTGGTCTTGGTTTACCACTACTTAACAGGACCAATCCTAACTTCTTTGAAATATGATATTAGTTGGTACCCATGTCAACTTTCATACAGTTTAACCATATCCAAATCAACTATTTAATATAATTAGGTTACGTTTTTAGTCGGTTAGGGTTTGTCATTCAGAAAGGGGTGGCGGCGGAACTTGATGCTCGCCTTCCCGCTATCTTGATGTAATTTGTAATGTTTTTTTATTTAATGAAAGTACCCAAGATTTATTACAAATATAATAGCTAGTATGTTAAGAGTTACTAAGAATTTTAATAACTTGAAGAGTTGAAGTCATTAAAACTATAGAATTCTTAAATAGCTTCAGTTTGTTTTTTAAGTGAGTATAAGATCAACCTTTGGATGGTAAGACACTTAACACAAAGACAGTAAATGGGTGTACTACGGCATACCAATTATAATGTCCGCGAATTAACAGGTAACCGAGAAAGTTTTATAGTTTGAAAATGACGCTCGATAACTAAAATTCAACCTAAACCCGACCATCACCATACAATACACTACAATAGTAGCCATCTAAATATATATATAAGTTTTGTACAATAATATGCATTTTACAAAAGAACAGACTAAACAATGGTCTGGAAAGGAGACGATTGATTAAATTATTGTAGGGTTAAAAATGACAAAAAGGATGGGTTGTCTTGTGCTTGAAATTAAAACTGATAGTAATGTTTGGTATCGGTCGTCAAATCCTTGTCAAGATGCCACGCGTTATAAAATGTTTGTACGGATAAACGATACAATTCTTTTAAGAATTGACACCAATTTTTGTTCGTTTTTTTCTTTCCTTTGAAGAATAACAACCCGTGAAGATTGCCAGGTGTCTAATCACATATGATTATAACTATACAAAATAGTTTATGTAAATTAAAAGTTGGTGTAGCCCCATTTTTGTCACATACTTGGATAATTTTTTCTAGCAAATGTATTTTTAGGTGTAGCCCCATTTTTGTCACATCATTTGAAATTGTACACACGTTTAAAATTTGGGAAAAGACTCAATTATTTTGAGGTTGTGCATAAGTATGGACACATGCACACCGATAAATGTCTGCATGTATGACTTCAAATGAAATGAATGAACATAAACAAGAATTTTTTCACGTTCGTTGCTTAAGGAAATAAATGTGCTCATGAACGCTTACCGAATGAGATTTCGTGTCCGTGTTCGTTCAATAAGGAAATGAGTGTGTTTCTATTCGTTCGTTAATTTTAAGTATCGAACACAAACCATCATTCATAAACATAAATGAACATATCTATCTATATATATAAAAGAAAAGGTATATGCTGACGTGGCGTGCAATGGAGGCCTCAACCTCCCTTTGAAAGTGACACGTGGCATGATAATTGAAAGATTTTAGTGTTTTTGAACTATTTCCTTTTTTAATTAAAAAAAAGATAAACATAAAACCCTAAATTAAATAGAGTTATTTTAGGAAAAAAAGAATTTGAAAATAAATTTAAAATTTTCTCTCTCATGTTTTCTCCCATAATTTTTAAACGTTTATATCTTCTATATACGACGAGATTTTTTTAAAGAAAAAATTACACCAAATTAATGAGCGTTTTATTATCTTTCCAACGAGTACCATAGTCCTATATAAAAAACAGAGAAAAATCGACTATTTTTTGTGGGGTTTCGTTCATACAGTAAAAAAACACACAAAGTGTTCATGTTATTCATTAATCATTTTTTTTCTTTTAAACCAGGTTCTTATCTACGATGTTGAAAATCAGCCCAATCGCCATGTTATCATTGGAATTTTACTAGGTATACTTCATCAAGAGAAGTTAGGAGAAAGACTCGCGTAACACTGCAACACATGGTGTCACCTTATAGCAAGGTTATTTTTTTTATTTATTTAATTACAAGAGTAATAATTATTACTATTAGTATTAGTATTATTAGAATGGTTATATTTTTCAACCCCAGGACGCTTCCGGAAAGAATTGATAGTTGCTGACGTGGCGTTCAATGGTGGCCTCAACCATCTCTTGATTATGCCACGTGGCATAATGAGATGCAATGATTACAACTTCCAACTTAAGTGTTTGTTTAGTTGATTAGGTTAGGAATTATAAGAGCCATTAAAATGTGAGAAATTAGAGAGATGTGATGAGTTTTTTAATAGTTGCAGCTTACATAAGTGATTCTTTAGATGATTATTGATTAGGTTTTAGATTAGGGAATATGAGTTATTACTGATTAGAATACTATAAACATGCAATGATTGAGAGATTTTGTGGTTAGTTAACTTGAGTCATTTGCAATAGGTTATCACGTAAAGTTAGTTTTTTCAACCCCGAGACCCTCCCGGGGTAATCAGCTAGTATATTATATATGTATTACTACATATACAATACACTAGATTAATTAAATAATTTATTTGCCGGAATTTCGAAGTATTTATATAAAATATGCAAAATTAAAAATCCTAATAAACTATTGAATACAAACGAATATGTTACCGAACATAACTGAATGAACGCGGTATATGTTCATGTTTATTCATTCATTAAACGAACGAACATAAACGAATTGAATGGTATGTTGAAAAGTTCATGATCTGGTCACTAAACGTGCGATTCATTTGCGGCCGTATATGTATGTATAATATGTATATCTTTTAAAAAATGTATATATGTATGTAACCGTCAATTGTATAGAAAGCTAGAGGATAGGTTGCCCAAGGGCCAAGACTCCCAAGAGACAAGATTCTCCTCATTGATTATTCTTCATCGTAGAGGTTGGATCCTCACCCCACCATGGCCATTTGTTGAGTATTCTAGTGGGAACACCTTTCTTCCTTGTATGGACTCGTAGATTCCAATCTTTATGTTCCTTCCTCTTTTGTATATATCGAATGAATGTGCTTTAGCATATTAAATCTTTTGCCATTTTTATTTTTCCATCCATCAACAAATGTTTTCCTTATGCAATTGTTCCAAAATTTTCTTGGGTTTTTATTAATTAGAAAGTAAATGGCTTGTTAAGTATTTAATGGATAATTATTTTATATTTTATATTTAAAAAACAATATCTACGCCGAAAGAACATAACCTGCTTCCTAGCTTGTTTGACACGTTTTTTTTTTGTCAAACGATTGAGTTAATTGTTGGTAGATTTCCATTAAGTTTCCGAATTTATTGACCATAGTAAATGAATCATTACTAGTAAATTACTTCTTTTTAATTTCATCAGCACCGTAACAGCCGTGTCTATCTCAAAGGCTCATATAACACTTGCTAACCTCTATTTACCCGTAGTTTGAATCCGTTCCGAGAGGTGAGTACTCCATATATATTTTGCTTGCCACATTAGCAAAGCACAAACGATGACGTTAGCCTTTAGTTAGTCAGGGACAGTAAATGATGATAAAATGGACTGTCAACACATATTTCATTAATTGTAACCAACAACGATCAATCGATAATAGTTAAGATTATTTAAATCCACTACTCCTAAGTTTATTTACAAAATTTGTGCTTCAACATCATTTACGTTGTTAGTATGTAAGTATGTCAATTACTTACAAGTTTTACATAATTTTATTTGGTCCATCCATGTGTTACACTAGCACATAACCTAGTCTTTATATTTACAAAAGTATCTATAATGTTATCAACCATTTGCCTAAGAATAAGTATTAGATACCTATTTGAATACAGTTTTAAAAAGTAATATAAAGTATTCAGTTTTCTTCAATGTTTTCATAATCAGACCAGATGTCGAACCGGAATCCCCGCCGGTTCACCGGTCTAACCAGTCCAGTCGGCTCAATGAACTGGGCCAAAAAACGCATCAAACCCCCAAAAAATAAAAAAATAATTCAAAAACCGGTTGAATTGTCAAAATTTCTGGTCCGACCACTGGATCGCCGGGTCAACCACCGGACCAGTGCATTGCCAGTCCAACCTATCAACCCAGACAGGTCTGGGTCCGTTTCCCGGTCCAGGCCTGTCCGGGTTGAAAAACATTGGTTTTCTTAATCATCCTTATATATAACACGATGTGCAAAAAAATGTGAAGAAAATTGGTCTATTTTTCTGAATTTTCAACATGTCACATGCACCCATTGTGTAATGAAGCTGTTTGATTAATGGAGCGAACCCAAAGCATTTGTGTTTCGGGTTTAGGAAACACTTCAAAAGTTAAAATTATTTCATGTTCAAAGCACTTAAAACGTGTCAAATGCACCCATTAGAACAAAAATAACCTCTATATGTTCCTATACTTTTACAACATTCAACCACTTACAAGGATAAATAAACTAAACATCCAAAACGGCCTCGTTACAAAAAAATATTTTACACAAATCCGAGTGGATGTCACTTGTTGGAAAGTCAAAAGGCCGGAGACGCGGTGGTGGTGTGTGTCGAAGAGGAAGTTGATGGTGAATCATGGCGGCTACGACCATCATCTTTTTCACCTGAATTACTTTTGTTTAGTGACATTGACGCCTCTGCAATAGACGTTGGATGTGAAGCAATTGGGGCGTATACCCCTTTGGAATTATTAATGTCACCAGAAGTCGGCGTTGAGGTGGTGGATGCCATGGTGGTGTATTCTGGTGGCGGCGGCATCCATATGCCGCCAACCACCACAAACTGAGGTGTTTGTGAGTTGTTATTGTTATGCATTGTAGGGCTTGGCCTTCTTGTATGCAAACGGTATTTCTGTTACATATAAAAAAGTTAAATTCAGAATTCAATAAATCCATTAAAATTTATATAACTAAAAAACTTTTAAAAAAAATTGCAAACCTGTAAATGACTTTTTACTTCATCATTTGTAAGCCCATCAACCTTCATTAATTCTCGAATTTGTTTAGGTGTAGCAACTGCATGATTAAAAAGATTTCACAATTTAATAAAAAAATAATTAAATAAATAAATTGATTTAAAAAAAATTAAATAAATATTTCAAAAAATAATAAAATACTAACCATGTGCACCACCGAGTTGTTGAAGAGCATGAAGAAATCGCCGGTGCAACTCCGGCGACCAACACCGTCTTGCTTTTCGATTCGACTGCCCTTTATTATCTTCACCATTGCTTCCACCACCACCACCACCACCGCTACCACTACCAGTCTCCGCCGTAGAACTGGCGGCAGCCGTGGCCTCCACAGCCGGCGCCGCCGGTATTTTCACATCTCCGGCAGCCGTAGCTCTGTCGGAGCTTTTTTCTTTTTTAAACGGATGAAAAGCCCCACACCCATTTCTCGTTACCTCCACCACCGGTACTCTTTTCGGTGATAACTCCTGAAAATTATATAAAAACACAATTATTAAACCAAAAATAAAAAAAATATATATAAAATTTAAATGATATATAGTAATTAGTTAACATTATGCATAAGGGGAAACTAAGATTTACGGTAACAAACACAAAGTGACACTTAAACCATTCTGACAAATAATTTTTTTTTTTTGATATGCTAGTTTAATTATATCATATTTCAGTAAATTTATATCAGGATAACAAATAAACGAGCAAAAAGCGGATAAATAGGTTAGATGGTTTATGAATACATGTCCAAAATTAAACGTTTTCAAATCTTAGAGTTTTGGTTTTACTTCGTTAATTAAAAGTGTAAATATTTAGATGCTTTTTATAACAATTAATGTGTCATTATGATTTTTTATATATACGATTATTGGATTTAAGTTATATGGGCACAGTTTATTTACACTGGCCCATGCCCAAAACATTTTTATATTTCTTGGAGACGGCCTACAAATTAAATGCGCAAACGCGTAAATACTTAAAAAAACAAAAAAGAAAATAGTGAATTAATTACCGATGGATCTGGGCTTTGAATAGAGAGTTGAGCATGTCTAAGCCAATCGGATTTCTTTGAAGAAGACGATGATTTATCTAACTTGCTACTAATAACTTTGGATTTATTATTATTATTTAATCGTTGGTCATCTTCATCTTCATCAGTAGATAAATTAGTTTTCATTGGAATAAATTCTTCTAAAACCGGTCCTTCAGTTGACGTTTGCTCAGAACACTCAGATTGTCCATTGTTATAATCCGTCGTCGTTTCAGACATCTGTCTTTTACATCCTTCAATCGCTTCACAAAACAAAACAAAATAACAAAAAAATAAGTTAATAAAAATACAATTATACAAATATATACATGAGATTTGTAATTAATAATATTATTATTGCATACCTTGTGTAACTAGTTCAAGACAAAGAGGAAGTTCTCTTTCAAAAACTTGAATCTTTCGTCTTTCTGATTCCAAAGCTTCAACATAATCTCGATATCGTTGCATCTTGTCTTGGAAACCAGCAGTACTAGGATTATTATTATCAAAAACCATTGAATTCTTGCAAAAGGCGTTTGTAACGTTGGATGGATCAAATGGAATATGAAAGGTCATTAAATTGTTTGAGGATTTTGTCTTGGGGTGTAGAGAGATCCGGTATGAACAAGAGAATATAAGGATCTAAACAAGAATCACAAAAAGGAAAAAGGAATAAACTTGGTGTTCAAGATAATTTACATATAAACAATTCTAGAGAGAGAAAGAGGAGAGAGAGAATATTATTTTATTTTATTTATTTTTAAGAATTTAGGACATTTTGCTTGAGAGAAATCGAAGGTGTATAAAACAAGCTGTCGAGGTCGGGTCGTCGCATACGAAACGAATCTTTGGTTAGGTTTTTAATCGGTTATTAACTACGCTTTAGTTACTTGTAACTTGTGCATTAATATATGTATAGTTATCTGGAAAATTGGATATTTTGTGTTTTTTTAGAGAGAGATGTAATTAATGAAGGTTTGGAGAGTGGTTTGAATATTCTAGAGATGATTCTTTACCTATGTGAGTTGGCAGTGACGACATACAATGTTTGGAGATAAGATCAAATGAAGGTTCTTTAATATTTTTGCCACATAATTTCTCTTTCTTTTTGTTTTCGCCACTTATCTTTTTCACTTGTAAATTACTACGAATGTTTGTTTGACATTTCACTCTAAATGTTCCATAAATTCAAAAGTCGAGTATACATTTGAAGAGGAAAAAACTTACCCTATTGATTGAGTAGGTTTAAGCCCTCTAAGATAGGATGAAGATGAGAGCGCGCTCCGTCTTCCCGGGTCGGATCTGTAATCATAAGAGGAAAGAGAGGATGGGACTGTAGAGAGGGGCCTAGGCTTGGAGGAGAAAAATCTCCTCTACCTAGTAGTAAAAAAGTGGGGTGCTCATAACTTGCCAATACAAGAGGTGGTGACCTCTTTATATAGGAAGTTAATGGGCCTTCCAAATGGACCCAAGTCAATGGGCTACCCAAATGGATCCCCTAACATAATTGGGCCAGGCCCAGTTAGGGGTTTCTCTACAAGTCTCAGGTCCAGTAGCGCTGAACCTCGCAAACAAGTTAGTACAAGATAATAAATAATATTAATATTAAACAAGTAAGTCCGAGACGGAGACCCGCTCAAGGCGGTTCGGAGGTCCGTTCCGGGTTATACCTCTTCATGTCCCCCCAAGTCCGGTGTTCATTAGCAAGAGTGAATACCAGACTTTAAATGGTGGGTCTTGATGGAAAATAATCAAGGTTCGGCCCGTTATGTGTGGGGCGAAGCATGTCATGAATATCCTTGTGTTTTAGATATCTTTTTTGCTTATTTTTTCTAAGTATAATCTTGGCGTGCAAGTATTAAGGGTTTGAAAACCTCATTTCGTGTTATTGGGACTTTATCATGCGTCCATGATTTTCAAGTCCCGGTATAAATTATGTTTTAAGTGTTTCAGGACTTTTCATCCTTGACTGCTTATAACATTCGAAGTAGAACGTTCATTTTTCGCGTATTTGTATTAGAAAAGTGCTACGTAGTCTTTGTTCTGGGGTGTCTTTTAAGTTCGGCATTTTGTCTTTCGAACTTGTATGACTAAGAAGTCCGGACGAAAGGGCCTTCGATACCCCCATGCCCTAATTCTTATCCCCCTTCTAATGCCAGAGTACTTTTACTCCGTGCACCGAAGCTTGCATGTTGTTTTTCAACATACGTATAAATATTTTAAGGATCAACTCATGTTTATTAAATGAGGTATGTCGCATCTCATTCTAAACAAGGATCACATTCTTCCGGAACACTTTGTTTTCATTTTTTGGTGGGGCGTTTCGCCGAAGCCTATAGCCTGGCTTCGGTGAACGATTTTTTAACTTAGAAACACGTAAGCCCTTATCATTATTTTAGGGCTGAAGGCTTTATGCTACATGTATAGATTTGTTTGTTCCGGAGTATAGAAAGGTTTCAAACCAAAAGGGATCTTTATCCCGGCCCTTTTGATTCGGTATCTTTCCCTTAGCTTCATGTTATTGCAGAGCATGAAGCTTTCTTATGCCGAAGTTTTTTTTTTTTTTTTTTTTACTCGGAATGTCTGTGAGACTTTTGGGTAGTTCCCCTTATTGCTGTAACCGAGATGATAATGCACATAAAGATAAAATAGACCGAAGGAAGCATTGCTTTGTTCGCAACTGATTAACAGGGAAATTCTTCCCATGAGTGCGTTTGAGACGAATGGTGAGGGATGGCTCATCCCACTTGAGACAAGTAAAATGAAAATAGAACTTGTTCAATCGTCTATGTGTTTGAACTGTTTCGGTCTTGGACCGTAGCATTTTTAGGTGAACTCCGTTCCATGTGCGGGGAGTGGAAGTTCAATTGATCTTCGCCGGTAAATAAGATCTCAAAGGTCTAGCTGACTCAATTATGTCGTGCCCCGACTGTTTTGGCGGGGTTTTTCCCTTTTGGAGCAGCTCAATTTGCTTTGTCTGATCGGAGTAAAAATTCTCCGACATTGAGTGTCTTGACCTTTACTTTGGCATTGTAGCACTTATCCGGCTTTTTTATTTATTTATTTTCAAGGTATATATCCCTCGAAAAAACTCATCTTTGTTGAGTTTATTAGTGATCCGAAGCATTCATCTATGCTTATTCGGGACACTTTGTAGGTACGTCCGGGTTTTAGTATCCCTTGACATTTTTAGAGGTTTCCTCATTGTCTCACTTTGTGTTTGAGGTACCTTGTCTATACCGTGCCTGGTTATAACGATGGGTTGACTCTAGCTACGTGACGTTTTGCTCGAAGCTGTAAGAGCTGTGTAAGTGGAGACGGTCCGGAGCATGTATCCTTGCTTACCCGGAGCGTATAATGCTTGTTATCCTTTGACATCCTTGTCTCTTGGGGAGGTGGCTCGTAACATATGTCTATGCCGTTATCACATGATTCCGAAGTGTTCCGAGACAACCACTTTTGTTCAAGTGTTGGTCGAAGGTACATTAAGTTAATAAATAATGATGTCTAATGTGTAGGAGGTAACACCTTCATTATTTGAATGCAGTTTGTTATGCTCACGAAATGGAGTGTATCCAAAGATTATCAGCTTTAGTAAATGCCGATGCTCTTCATCGGTAGTGGTATCATGTCGTGCAAGCCCCCGAGTTCAATGGTGCTAAATCGTGTTAGTAGCATTGAACTTGTACAGTAGTTGGGTGGGCGATTTTGCATATTATCGAACCATATTTTTTTACGGGATGCGTACCTTTGACTTTGAAAGGTGATGTTCTTCCACCATTTTGAGATGCGTATCACGTGCTCTCCCCTTTGCCTTAGAGAGCTTTTATTATTTGTCTTAAGCAATTGGCGGTAGTTGCAGTCTTGAATTTGTTACCTCATTTGGGACGATACCATATTGAGTGTCCGGAGCTAGATGGTCCGGTGATAGAAACTTTTCCTCTCTCCTCTTAAACAGAGGAGATTTACTCCATACCGTAGGCGTTTTGAATCGAAGGAGTGACATGTGACAACAATGGACACTGTCAGTGTATTCAATCGTTATTGCTAGAATGAGTTAAACCATCATATGCAACAACCCTTGATCATCTTGTAGGATGATGTTGCTTAGATGCTTGCCATGGTTGTAAATAGCGCGGAGTGGTATGTTATACACAACTGATTGTACTTGAATCGGAATAAGAATTGTATCCTTGGGGCTGAAGTGATTTTTTACTTGGAGAAATAAATTTATAACTAGTCATGTTCAAACAAAAACTTGCAATATGAAAATGATATGAAAAGCATCGTTTTGACCATACCGTTCATAAAAGAACAAACCGGTCCCGAATGTCAGTTTTAGGTTTACTTCGGAACTTGTGCTTAATTGAAAGAAAAGTAAAACATGTTTTTTGTGGTTGTTGAAAGTGACTCCGAAAACAACTAGGGCATCACGACCCCATGGTTTACAGCATATGTATATTGTTTTTCTTTCTTAACCGAAGCCGGAGCAAAACTACATGTACTAAAATATTTCCAAAGATGTGAAACAAGTTTATATTGAAAACAAATCAAGGCCGAAACAAAACTTGTTGGGATTTTTCCAAAGATTTAAAATGACTAATTGTTAAGAAAGAGTGTATGTTGTAGACCGTAGCATCACTTGATGCGGCTTTATAAAATTGCAGGGGGTGAATAACGACAGTCGGCAACTTGGCGAGCCGTCATTGAGGCCTCTAATATGGTTCGACCAAAAATCATTTGGCGAAAAATGCGATCCGATGAGCTAATACGGACAATCTAGTCCGATAATAAATCCTCCCTCGAAAGATTACTTGGTTCGGATCATTTAGTCCGGTAATAAATCTTTTGGTGAAAAGTTACTTGGTTCGGATCACTTTTCTGTTTAGATATGACATAAATGGCTCACTGGAGCAGTCTAGTTCATTCTTGCTGTTCATATAAACATTGCCTGGAATGGGGAGTGGCTGTTGGAGTAGAAGCAATTGGTTGCATTGGTGCTAACTTATGATACCTTGGTTCGACTATAGGGTGTTCGGTACTGACACTTCGGAATAAAAAACTGAGGGTAACCCATGCCTCAATCCAACGAAAGGAAATCGGAATTTTGAGTTCTAGTCTTAGAACGGAGGTTAATAACCGGATCAAGATGATAGCCATGGTTCTACTGGTTCTTATCCGATGCTGAAATTGGTGTAACGACAACTTCTTTTTTTTTGAATGAATTGTCGAAAATGGGAACATTTGAGCTGGAGCTGCAGACCATTGACAGAAGATCATCCGAAAGGAGTCAACTTTGGTTTAACCAAGAAAAGATTGGTCTGGCATAGTGACTCAGCTAAGAAGCAGTCAGGTCCGTTACGTCAGTTCGAATAAAATAAGCATTTCATGAATCGGAGATTAATGTTAGAGCAGAATCATCCGCTATGTTATTAATTGCTCATGCGTCTTTTTGAGAATCTTGAACCGGTAAAGATTAAAGACCTTTTTCAACGCTATAGCTAACCTAGTCCTCCTTTGTTTACGCCGAAAGACGTTTATTAGGAAAGGACTGGTTCGGAATTGGTGACAATCGGAGGATACTACAGCTCTTAAGTGATCGAAGGCAGGGCCCGTGGTGAGTTTATAGATGTTAGGTTGTCACTGTTGTTCAGGTTACAATCCTTGATAGTATATATGAACTTTGGAGTCGGATAGCTAGCTGTATTGCATCTGCTGGTTGATGGGATAACAATATTTCGTTAGTCGTACAACATTCTTACTCAGAACGGTTGTTGATAAATAGACCTCCGAAATAGGAGTTGAATAATCTAACTTTCAGTTGGAGATGAAATGCAAGTTTTCCCATTTTTGAACCAAAGCGAATAACCATCTGAAGCATTACCTCGGGATTTGAACAAGAGGTGATTATGCACAAGACATCTCTATATGTACGTTGATCGCATTTCCTTTTGACATCGAGGTAGGAGATAATCTAGCTTATGTCAAAGAACATCCGTAGGTGTACTGAAGTGTGATTTGTTATCGAGATGGGAGCATCCACTGTATTAGTATTACCCCGTGTGTTTTTACTATTTCAACGAACTGGAACGTGTACGGATTCAGGCATATGATTCTTTTTGCTTCTTATAGGAAGATTCTTTTGTTCTTGGAAATTGGAGACGAATATCGATATTGAACTCGAATAGCTGTTCAAAGGTGAACAAGTACCAGAAGCTTTAAGATGATCTTGAGAGAATGCCGCGTGCGGCCTTTACATACACTAGCTCTTGGTAATGGTTGTCCCCCCATATGGGATTCATTTTTCATGAAGGACCCAGCTAAGTTGATGGGAGTCATGGTGTTTTGAAAGAGATGGTAACAACAAAGCAAATTAACTTCAACCCTCTGGAGAATCTTATCACAGAAAGGCATTTGCTCCAGACCACATAGTTCACGCAACCAACAGCTTGATTTAATGATAATGACGTACCACAGTTCAATATTGCTAAAAATTATTAGTAATACTTGAACTTTGTTATAATTTGACAAACAGCTTTTCACGAATGTACACAAACTGTACCAAGCTGATCACCATAGATGTGTGTATGTTGGAGTTGAGAGCTGTTTGGATTGCGCCATCTAAAATTCCATATATATATATGTATATATATTTTTGTCAGGGTGGAGAGCTTTTTATATGTATGTACATTTATACATATATACACATATATGAAAGGTATGTTTCCTCCCTTAAATGAAAGTGGCGGATGCTCCTTTTTTGGAAAGGAGGGTCGTTGAGATAGCTTGCTCCCATAATTTATGTACGGAGTTTCTTTTGGTATGGGTTTTTTATGATATTTTTGCTCGAACTCATGATTTGGCCGATACTTATTTTGTCCAGTATCACGATTCAGCCAGGAACCTTTTGGTTCGGGTTCCTGTCTCAACCAACAATCATCTGGTTCGGCATGATATCTTAGTCAAGAAACACCGGAGAAAACACAAGTCCTTAGGTGTGACACCACCTAATTGGTTTCGTACCGAGACATTATTTTCGCCCACAGCACGAATATGGAGTGGAGAGATTTGGTGTACACTTACTGTGTAACAGCAGCACAAACTCGGGTTTATTCGGCGCATCCGATTTTATCGGAAATTTCGTATTATATAAATAAAGTTCGTATCGAACCACCATCCTTATAAAAGGATTACTTGGCTTGTTGCCGAGGCACATAATCTACCATAAGGTAATTAATAACAGTTCCGTTATACACGGCAGATTGAGTGTGATCCAT